>WNWK01019809.1:0-37032 GCA_009830355.1 Cherax destructor | reverse complement strand
TTTTCAAAAAATTTCCTACGGGGAAGACTTGGGGCCCTGAATCCACTCTAGAAAGAGAGAATTAGGGGGATATGTTGAGGTAAAAGGGAAAACAGGTAAATAAGGTTTTAAAAATAGCGTGCTTTCTAGTATTAAACCGCAGCAATGGTTTTAATTGGTAAATTCAGATTCAGGAAGGATATGGAAACATTTTTGGTAAAAGGTTTGATGAGGGAACAAACTCAGGTTTGGGGCTAAAACTTTGTAGTTTTAAAAATAGGCTAGATAAATTGAGTGGGTGCGGGTGGGTGTGAGTTGGTCCTGACTAGTTTTTACGGGTAGATGCCTCCCCTTTCCCTTAAAATGTAACCTGACCTGGCTGGGGGGGGGCATTGGCGCCGGTGGAGATTTGGACCTGCCCCAGGGGCGTAGGCCTGCAGTGTTCCTTCTTTCTTTTTCTTTGAAATAGCGTGCTAAAAATATCTTATTGACGGGACTGGAAATGGATTTAATTTGGGAAAAACAGATTGGGAAAGGGTTTAAAAGGAAAAGCTTTGGGTTTTGGGAAAGATTTTCGATGGGGGAACAAACTCCCGAGACAGTTATAGAGGCAAAAACGTTATGTATTTTTAAAAAAATAGGCTAGATAAATATAGGGGGTGGGGTGGGTGTGAGTTGGCCCTACTAGCTTGTGCTACTGGTCAGATGCCGTGCTCCTTCCAAGGAAAGTAACCTGACCTGGCTGGATCGGGGCATTGGCTTAAGCCGGTGGGAGACTTGGACTTGCCTCGCATGGGCCAGTAGGCTTTCTGCAGTGTTTCTTTTCTTCTTTCTTATGTTCTTGTAAGACGAGAAATGAGGGAAGACATGATCGAGGTATACAAGTGGAAAATGGGTATTAACAAAGGGGATATAAATAAGGTCTTGAGGATGTCTCCAAGAGAGAACCCGCAATAATGGATTCAAATTAGATAAGTTTAGATTTAGAAAGGATATAGGAAAGTATTGGTTTGGAAATAGGGTAGTTGATGAGTGGAACAGTCTGCCTAGTAGGGTTATTGAAGCTAGGACCTTGGGTAGTTTCAAATTTAGGTTGGATAAATTCATGAGTGAGAGGGGTTGGATTTGAGTGGGAATTGCACATGATTAAATAAAATTATCAAAGCTTATTTCTTAGGTAGCATTGAAGATTGGGTTGAACAAATATCTTGTTAAGAACATAAGAACATAAGAAAAAAGGAACACTGCAGCAGGCCTACTGGCCCATGCGAGGCAGGTCCAAGTCTCCCACCGGCTTAAGCCAATGCCCCGACCCAGCCAGGTCAGGTTACATTCACTTAAGGAAGGAGCACGGCATCTGACCTAGTAGCACAAACTAGTCAGGACCAACTCACACCCACCCGCACCATAACAAGACAAAGATCACAACAGCCAGGAAGATGACGGGGTGGGTATTGAGAACTTTCAAAACAAGGGAAATAATGCCGATGGTGACACTATTCAAATCGCTAGTGCTCCCTCACTTATAATACTGCTCAGTGCTGACGGCCCCGTTCAGGGCAGGAGAAATATCAGAGCTGGAACAAATCCAGAGATCGTTTACGGCTCACATTGAGCCATTGAAACATCTAAATTATTGGGAACGCCTTCAAGTCTTGAACATGTACTCATTGGAGCGGAGGAGAGAGAGATACATGATAATATATACATGGAAAGTACTTGAGGGCCTGGTCCCAAATCTGCACACTGCCATAACAACATACTGGAGTGAGAGATATGGGAGAAAGTGTAAAATAAACCCAGTGAGGAGCAGGGGTGCGGTGGGGACAATACGGGAGCACTGTATTAACATCCGGGGTCCCAGACTATTCAACATCTTACCAGAAGATATCCGAAACACGGCTGGAACCAGTGTAGAAGCCTTCAAGAGGAAACTGGACAAATATCTTCACCAGGTGCCAGATCAACCAGGCTGTGATGGATATGTGGGGCAGCGGGCCTCCAGCAGCAACAGCCTGGTTGACCAGGCAAGCACCAGACGAGCCTGGCCCATGGCCGGGCTCAGAGAGTAGATACTCTCGAAACTCTTCAAAGGTATATCAAAGGTACCATCTTGCAGGTTGTATGAGTGTACTAGTATATTCTGTTAGTGGGTTGCATTTGTAAAGGACTTGCCCAGTATGGGTCAACAGGTCTACTGCAGTGTTCCTCCTTATGTTCTTATGTTAGTATTAATGCACTCCATTTACTAGCCTCTTCGTCTAGTGACTACGTGAGACTTAGCTTACCTGTTGATGGTTTGGGTGTCAATGTCCCCGTGACCTGGTCCTATATGAGGCCTTCTGCTGGATGACAAAGACTACGCATAGCTTTGAGAGTAAATATAATTTGGCCCTGGAAGCCGAAATCGCTGAAACTGGCTGATAACAGCTAAAAAGTGGGCCAGGATCTGCTGTATGACTCGCCCCTTGTACACACAATTAGGTGAATACGTCTAGACGAGTGCATTGAGATTTAATATGTTCATGTCTACCTACCTGTTGTGTACTTGTCGATTCCGGGGAATACAACCCCCGTGTCCTGGTCTCATACCAGACCTTCAGATTCATTGCCTCTTCGTTCATGCTAGCATCATGCAGTTGGGTAGGCAGAGTACTTAATCATTTAGGTTTAATATATTAAGGGAGGGAGGTTACTAATGACAATGTGAATGAATTTGGTTTCAGTAATACAAATTATGATACATGAGAGGTTGTAATTTGACTAGAGGCTCAGGGTCACTAGAGAATCAAGGTCAATCTTTACATTTTTTTACTATTAGGAAACCACCTCTTGATTTATAGAAGGGTATCGCACATGTAGAGAAGAAAACAGCCATGGTAATGAGAATATATTTCGACTCCCAACTAGAGTCCTTATCAGCAGATTGTTGCAGTCTCACTTTTGATCGCCTCTTCTTGTCTTCATGTGGAAGGCCCTTCAGTATCGTCAAATGTTCATTACCCTTTTATTGTCACTATTTGATTTATATAATAGTTTACTTCACAATACAAGATGAATTTAGGACCCAGGGCAACACGGGTTTAGAGCAGGTCACTCTACCTCTCACAGTTACTGGACCATACGACATAGTCTTGGATACACTGGAAGACAAGCAAACTGCTGGTTAAGAATACACAGACTTTGCAAGAGCCTTCGACAATTGTCGTCATGGTGCAAATGCACAAAAGATACGTGTCAAATTAATTACTGAAAAAAAGTGGGCAGGTGGATTTTTTATTTTCATGCCATAAATTGAACAAATAACAAAAAGTCACAATACAGTGACTGGAGCAATACACAAATAACCCGCACATAGAAGAGAGGAACTTACCACGACGTTTGGGTCCAACTTGGACCATTTACAAAGTCACACTAACAAAAAGCAGAGGAGGGAGTATATATAGACCAGCAGACAGGGACTGGACAAGAGAGGAAGTATGAAAGGAAGAAGAGAGGAAGTGGTGGAGTAGTCATATACTAAGAAAGCCGAGCACTGCAAGGGAGCTAGGGACCCACAAAGGGTAGGAACAAGAACACAGAGGGGGAAAATAATAAAGGACAAATACCCAAGGAAAGAAAACCCAAAAGAGGAAAGGGGAAGAGGGAGAAGGGGAAAAAAGAATCAGGTTAAGTCACGGGTGTTCTGAAGTTTAGAGCATTTTACAATGTAATGGGAGAGGAAAGCATCTACAGAGACAAAGCCATGGCTAAGATTCATACAAGGAAAGTTGTGTATAAGGGAGGATTCAACCAGACGGCGACTGTGAAAGTTATAAGTAGGGTAGACAGTTTTAGAAGAAGACCAGTCAATAGGATGACTGTGATCTCTGACATGACAAAAAAGAGCATTATTAGTGTCGGCAAGACTAACACTACTTTTGTGCTCCCTAAGTCTGTCAGAAAGAGATCGGCCAGTTTCTCCAAAGTACTGAAGAGGACAGGAGGAACAAGAAATATAGTAGACACCAGGAGAATCTGTAGAGGGAGGAGAGGTATGAACTAGATTAGATCTAGTTCATACCTCTCGTCTATAGATGCTCTTAGTATTTAACTGACTCCATAACTACTACTTCCATCACTTTCTCTCTTCTTCTTTTCCTACTTCCTCTCTTGTCCCGTCCCTGTCTGCTGGCCTATATATACTCCCTCCTCCTCTCCTTTTGTTAGTGTGACTTTGTAAATGATCCAAGTCGGACCGAAACGTCGTGGTAATCTCCTCTCTTCTATGTGCGGGTTATTTGTGTATAAATTGAACCTTAAGATTATTGATCCTCAAAATAAAATCAGAGAAGAGAAAGGCAGAGTATCGTGCCAGCTCTCCTCTCGTGTTTATACTGGCTCCCTTATCTTCGTGTGTTAGTGTGACTAGTTAATGGTTCAAGTCGGACCGAAACGTCGTCATAAGTTTGTTTCTCGTGTGTGCGAGTTATTTGTGTAAACAATCAGAGACTGCCACAGTGACAAGGCTGGTTCCTCAAGGTACAGTACTCCCTCCACTTTACTTTCTCTTTTTCATATATGACAGACGGAGACATAACTCACAACGCTCTATCATACTTTGCAGATGATTCTAGAATTTGTATGATAGTGTCATGCACTGAGGGGACAACAGACCTTGAAGTTTATATATACCAAGTCCTCCGGTGGGTCTTTGCTAGACTGGCACTTTTCTCACTGTCTTGAGGGGCACCACTGGTCATGCTCTCTGACTGGCACTTCTCCTCTCACTGTCTTGAGGGGCACCACTGGTCATGCTCTCTGACTGGCACTTCTCTCACTGTCTTGAGGGACACCACTGGTCATACTCTCTGACTGACACTTCTCTCACTGTCTTTAGGGACACCACTGGTCATGCTCTCTGACTGGCACTTCTCTCACTGTCTTGAGGGACACCACTGGTCATACTCTCTGACTGACACTTCTCTCACTGTCTTGAGGGACACCACTGGTCATGCTCTCTGACTGACACTTCTCTCACTGTCTTGAGGGACACCACTGGTCATGCTCTCTGACTGACACTTCTCTCACTGTCTTGAGGGACACCACTGGTCATGCTCTCTCACTGACACTTCTCTCACTGTCTTGAGGGACACCACTGGTCATACTCTCTGACTGACACTTCTCTCACTGTCTTGAGGGACACTACTGGTCATGCTCTCTGACTGACACTTCTCTCACTGTCTTGAGGGACACCACTGGTCATGCTCTCTGACTGACACTTCTCTCACTGTCTTGAGGGACAGCACTGGTCATGCTCTCTGACTGACACTTCTCTCACTGTCTTGAGGGACACAACTGGTCATACTCTCTGACTGACACTTCTCTCACTGTCTTGAGGGACACTACTGGTCATGCTCTCTGACTGACACTTCTCTCACTGTCTTGAGGGACAGCACTGGTCATGCTCTCTGACTGACACTTCTCTCACTGTCTTGAGGGACACCACTGGTCATGCTCTCTGACTGACACTTCTCTCACTGTCTTGAGGGACACCACTGGTCATACTCTCTGACTGACACTTCTCTCACTGTCTTGAGGGAGGCCGGGTCACCATTTGGAGAAGACCCGGGCCGGACATACCGGCGAACCTACAAGAAGATGTCTTGAGGGACACCACTGGTCATGCTCTCTGACTGACACTTCTCTCACTGTCTTGAGGGACACCACTGGTCATACTCTCTGACTGACACTTCTCTCACTGTCTTGAGGGACGCCGGGTCACCATTTGGAGAAGACCCGGGCCGGACATACCGGCGAACCTACAAGAAGATGTCTTGAGGGACACCACTGGTCATGCTCTCTGACTGACACTTCTCTCACTGTCTTGAGGGACACCACTGGTCATACTCTCTGACTGACACTTCTCTCACTGTCTTGAGGGACACTACTGGTCATGCTCTCTGACTGACACTTCTCTCACTGTCTTGAGGGACACCACTGGTCATGCTCTCTGACTGACACTTCTCTCACTGTCTTGAGGGACACCACTGGTCATGCTCTCTGACTGACACTTCTCTCTTTGTCTTGAGGGACACCACTGGTCATACTCTCTGACTGACACTTCTCTCACTGTCTTGAGGGACACTACTGGTCATGCTCTCTGACTGACACTTCTCTCACTGTCTTGAGGGACAACACTGGTCATGCTCTCTGACTGACACTTCTCTCACTGTCTTGAGGGGCACCACTGGTCATGCTCTCTGACTGACACTTCTCTCACTGTCTTGAGGGACACCACTGGTCATGCTCTCTGACTGACACTTCTCTCACTGTCTTGAGGGACACCACTGGTCATGCTCTCTGACTGACACTTCTCTCACTGTCTTGAGGGACACCACTGGTCATGCTCTCTGACTGACACTTCTCTCACTGTCTTGAGGGACGCCACTGGTCATGCTCTCTGACTGACACGTCTCTCACTGTCTTGAGGGACGCCACTAGTCATGCTCTCTGACTGACACTTCTCTCACTGTCTTGAGGGACACCACTGGTCATACTCTCTGACTGACACTTCTCTCACTGTCTTGAGGGACGCCACTGGTCATGCTCTCTGACTGACACTTCTCTCACTGTCTTGAGGGACACCACTGGTCATACTCTCTGACTGACACTTCTCTCACTGTCTTGAGGGACACCACTGGACATGCTCTCTGACTGACACTTCTCTCACTGTCTTGAGGGACACCACTGGTCATACTCTCTGACTGACACTTCTCTCACTGTCTTGAGGGACGCCACTGGTCATGCTCTGACTGACACTTCTCTCACTGTCTTGAGGGACGCCACTGGTCATGCTGTCTGACTGACACTTCTCTCACTGTCTTGAGGGACACCACTGGTCATGCTCTCTGATTGACACTTCTCTCACTGTCTTGAGGGACACCACTGGTCATGCTCTCTGATTGACACTTCTCTCACTGTCTTGAGGGACACCACTGGTCATGCTCTCTGATTGACACTTCTCTCACTGTCTTGAGGGACACCACTGGTCATGCTCTCTGACTGACACTTCTCTCACTGTCTTGAGGGACGCCACTGGTCATACTCTCTGACTGACACTTCTCTCACTGTCTTGAGGGACGCCACTGGTCATGCTCTCTGACTGACACTTCTCTCACTGTCTTGAGGGACGCCACTGGTCATACTCTCTGACTGACACTTCTCTCACTGTCTTGAGGGACGCCACTGGTCATGCTCTCAGACATGGACGCAGCTGCCCTCACTACCACTCTGTGACTTGCCTCTCAAACCTTCACTAAGATACTTCACAACTTACTCTTTCACTCCTGCCTGTTATAGTCTCTTCTCTGGTGGGGTACAGTGTTGGTCAGAAATACGCTGGAAACGCTGTAGGCTCGAACCTAAGAATTCTAACAAGGGAGCAGAGACTGTCATGAAGGAAAATGCAATCAACTTAGGTCTGTTATCTGTGACTGGAAGGTAAAATGCCAGTAAATTGAGTAATACAGAGAGTTCACAACACAAAGGTGAGTTTTTTCAAGTCATGATTGAAAACCTCATTTTTGACTGAAATGGTGAGTGGGTGGGTGTGTACTCACTTATATGTGGTCGCATGGGTCGATTCACAGCTCCTGGCCCCGCCTCTTCGCTAGTCAGTACTAGGTCCACTTTCCCTGCTCCAAGAGCTTCATCGTACCTCTTCTTAAATCTATGTATGGATCCTGTGTGTATGTACTCACCTAGTACTTACCTAGTTGTGGTTGCAGGGTCGAGTTACAGCTCCTGGACCCGCCTGTATGTGCGTGCATACATTTTTGATGGTTCTGAGAATCATGCTCCCCTCCTTCCATTATGTATGTTTACAAGGTTTGAGTTTTACCTTGATTTTGGGTGTTCTGTATATATCATACCTACTTCTAAAACTGTGAATGGAATTTGCTGTCTCTTCCACCTCATTCCACTTGCCCATCATTCTGAGAATGAAAGAATACTTCCCAACATTCTTATACTTAATATGTGATGAGAATAGTGGAAAACTCTCGAAGCCCATCGAAGATATATTGGTATATCAAAGGTTAGCTGTCAGAGGCTCGATCGTACTTACCCCTGAAGCTGCGTATGGTGGTTTGCTTTTATCCTCGATATCAGCTCCAGGGGTAAAATAACTTTAATAATAAAACACAGAATTTACATTATTGCCAACTTAAGAAATGGTCACTACAAATTAGATTTTTAATTTGATTAAGAAACTAAAAAATATTTGGTTGAAACAATATATAACTTTCTTAATTTGCCTCGTTTATTAAATAATAATTTCTTGTGGAATTTTATTTATATATTTATTGAGCGTTCAGTACCCCCGAAATTTTAATTTTTACCCAATTTGGGAGTAATTTACCCCCGGTTCCCCGCCCCCGGGGTAAATAGTACAACCACCATAAAAGATAATACTTATGTGTTCCATCTGCCACTTTAGATGCAGGAGACATACGTGTATCCACCAACAGGTTGGTGGATCCCGTTCATGTTACTCAAGGTGATATCCTGTCTGGTCCCACTAATTCCTTTGTGTCTTCAAAACAATTACGCGGTAAAAGTAGCAGTAACAGTAACAACAGAAGTAAAGGAAAAACAGCAGTAGAAGTAACAGTAACAACAGAAGTAAAGGAAAAACAGCAGAAGTAACAGTAACAACAGAAGTAAAGGAAAAACAGCAGTAGAAGTAACAGTAACAACAGAAGTAAAGGAAAAACAGCAGAAGTAACAGTAACAACAGAAGTAAAGGAAAAACAGCAGAAGTCACAGTAACAACAGAAGTAAAGGAAAAACAGCAGAAGTAACAGTAACAACAGAAGTAAAGGAAAAACAGCAGAAGTAACAGTAACAACAGAAGTAAAGGAAAAACAGCAGAAGTAACAGTAACAACAGAAGTAAAGGAAAAACAGCAGTAGAAGTAACAGTAACAACAGAAGTAAAGGAAAAACAGCAGAAGTAACAGTAACAACAGAAGTAAAGAAAAAACAGCAGAAGTAACAGTAACAACAGAAGTAAAGGAAAAAAATAAGTAACAAAAACAGCAAATGTGACAGAAACAACAGAAGTAGAGGAAACTTAGCAATAAGAACAGCAACAGAATTAACAGTAACAAGAGCAAAAACAAAAACAGTAGTAGAAGTAACAGTAACAACAGAAGTAAAGGAAAAAATAAGTAACAAAAACAGCAAATGTGACAG
Organism: Cherax destructor; assembly: GCA_009830355.1. Taxonomy (NCBI): domain Eukaryota; kingdom Metazoa; phylum Arthropoda; class Malacostraca; order Decapoda; family Parastacidae; genus Cherax; species Cherax destructor. The sequence continues at coordinate 27,817 of WNWK01019809.1, read as the reverse complement.
AAACAACAGAAGTGGAGGAAAAATAGCAATAAGAACAGCAACAGAAGTAACAGCAGCAGCAGAAGTAACGGCAACAGTAGAAACAAAGGCAAAAGCAGCAGCAGAAACAAAGAATAAAAGCAACAATAAGCAGCAGAGGTAATAACAGCAAGAACAGCAGCAGCAGCAGCAGCAGCAGCTGCTCTGAGGCAAGAAAGGGCTGGGGTCGCTGGCCGCCGTCACACTAGCGGTCAACGACACCAGGGAGCGGGCTGGGGGGGGGCGGCGGGGGGATCGTTGAACCTCCTCGTTGAACCCAAAATAGCTAACCTCTTTGCCGGTGTTCAGACGCACTAGCCGGGGGCGGGAGGGGGCACAGGAGGGGTGCTCAGTGCCACAGTTTGTGTGCTCAGTACCCGTGAGCCAAATGTTACCTGGTGCTCAGTACCCGTGAGTCTGTGTTACCTGGTGCTCAGTACCCGTGAGCCTGTTATCTGGTGCTCAGTACCCGTGAGCCTAATGTTACCTGGTGCTCAGTACCCGTGAGTCTGTTACCTGGTGCTCAGTACCCGTGAGCCTAATGTTACCTGATGCTCAGTACCCGTGAGTCTGTTACCTGGTGATCAGTACCCGTGAGCCTAATGTTACCTGGTGATCAGTACCCGTGAGTGTTACCTGGTGCTCAGTACCCGTGAGCCTAATGTTACCTGGTGATCAGTACCCGTGAGTGTTACCTGGTGCTCAGTACCCGTGAGTCTGTTACCTGGTGATCAGTACCCGTGAGCCTAATGTTACCTGATGCTCAGTACCCGTGAGTCTGTTACCTGATACTCAGTACCCGTGAGTCTGTTACCTGGTGATCAGTACCCGTGAGCCTAATGTTACCTGATGCTCAGTACCCGTGAGTCTGTTACCTGATACTCAGTACCCGTGAGTCTGTTACCTGATACTCAGTACCCGTGAGCCTGTTATCTGGTGCTCAGTACCCGTGAGCCTAATGTTACCTGGTGCTCAGTACCCGTGAGTCTGTGTTACCTGGTGCTCAGTACCCGTGAGCCTAATGTTACCTGATGCTCAGTACCCGTGAGTCTGTTACCTGGTGATCAGTACCCGTGAGCCTAATGTTACCTGGTGTTCAGTACCTGTGAGTCTGTTACCTGGTGTTCAGTACCCGTGAGTCTGTTACCTGGTGTTCAGTACCTGTGAGTCTGTTACCTGGTGTTCAGTACCCGTGAGTCTGTTACCTGGTGTTCAGTACCCGTGAGTCTGTTACCTGGTGCTCATTACTCGTGAGTCTGTTACCTGGTGTTCAGTACCCGTGAGTCTATTACCTGGTGTTCAGTACCCGTGAGTCTGTTACCTGGTGCTCAGTACCCGTTGGTCTGTTACCTGGTGTTCAGTACCCGTGAGTCTGTTACCTGGTGTTCAGTACCCGTGAGTCTGTTACCTGGTGCTCAGTACCCGTGAGTCTGTTACCTGGTGTTCAGTACCCGTGAGTCTGTTACCTGGTGTTCAGTACCCGTGATTCTGTTACCTGGTGCTCAGTACCCGTGAGTCTGTTACCTGGTGCGCAGTACCCGTGAGTCTGTTACCTGATGCTCAGTACCCGTGAGTCTGTTACCTGGTGCTCAGTACCCGTGAGTCTGTTACCTGATGCTCAGTACCCGTGAGTCTGTTACCTGATGCTCAGTACCCGTGAGTCTGTTAGCTGGTGCGCAGTACCCGTGAGTCTGTTACCTGATGTTCAGTACCCGTGAGTCTGTTACCTGATGTTCAGTACCCGTGAGTCTGTTACCTGGTGTTCAGTACCCGTGAGTCTGTTACCTGGGGTTCAGTACCCGTGAGTCTGTTACCTGGTGTTCAGTACCCGTGAGTCTGTTACCTGGTGCTCAGTACCCGTGAGTCTGTTACCTGGTGTTCAGTACCCGTGAGTCTGTTACCTGGTGTTCAGTACCCGTGAGTCTGTTACCTGGTGCTCAGTACCCGTGAGTCTGTTACCTGGTGCTCAGTACCCGTGAGTCTGTTACCTGGTGCTCAGTACCCGTGAGTCTGTTACCTGGTGTTCAGTACCCGTGATCATATTGCTTACCTGATGCCCAATACCTGTAATAAGAAATTCACCTGCCTAGTATGGGCCAGTAGGCCTTCTGCAGTGTTCCTCAATTCATGTTCTTTGAAGAACTTGAAAACATAAACAGTGTTCATCACCAGCAAACAACTTGCAGAACCTGAAAAACAATTAATTAATCAGGAAGGTACTAACTACCGTTCTATCACGTGAGTGTGAAATAGAAGGCTGTTAAATGTTTTACACTCTGGCACAACTGCTGTTGCACTCTTACCGTGCTATGTGCATGCAAGATGACATGTCTTGCAAACTTCTCTATTGTATTTAGTTTACAATTGACATTTTTGATGTATTTCTTACTGGTTCTTATTCGTTCTTGTGGTCTATCTGTAGCCGATCTCAGGAGACACTGCCTTTCATCAGTCAGTCTGTTGGTGCTAGTAGCTCGCAGCCCAAAGCAATTCTCTAATATTTTTTTTCACATTTAGAAAACCTCAAGTAAGACCGAGTCGCGGGACAAAGATCACCAGATTTATCAACAGATGTAGCCCCAGACAACTGAAATTTTATCAACAGATGTAGCCCCAGACAACTGAAATTTTATCAACAGATGTAACCCCAGACAACTGAAATTTTATCAACAGATGTAGCCCCAGACAACTGAAATTTTATCAACAGATGTAACCCCAGACAACTGAAATTTTATCAACAGATGTAACCCCAGACAACTGAAATTTTATCAACAGATGTAGCCCCAGACAACTGAAATTTTATCAACAGATGTAACCCCAGACAACTGAAATTTTATTTTTATATTAACATTATTACAAAACCGACAAGTTTTTGAATATTCTAATGAAATTTTATTTGTCAGTGCAAGGAATTGTTCAGACAGACACTAGAAATGCGTGGGGAAACCGACGTAAAGTGTGTGTGTGTTATTCACGTGAGGTGTCAAGACAAGGTGAGGTGACATGCATGGTGTGGGGTTGGCGTGGTAAACACGTTGCATGTCTCACAGTTTGAGTGATCATGCCAGCCTGACCAAGCAAGTCTCAGTAGGTGGAGGAGGCCAGAGGCACTTGTTGTTTACCAGCACTCACATTGCCTCCGCCTCCAACAACAATACACAACTAACACACAAGGTGTTAGTTGAGATTAGTCAGTGTTTCGGCCCATCCTAGAATATGTGATAATACTCCAGGAGGGACTGAAACGTCGTCTAGTTTACATTTCGCATTTGTGGAGTAGTTGTGACCTGAACGAGTAATGGATGGAATAGCGTAGTGGCCTCAAGGATGAACACACAAGCCTCATAACATGCTTTTATTGAGGCAACGTTTCGATCTGCGTAGAGCTTTATGACGTTCTACACAGTGATACAGTGTCCTGGGTCAACATCGAGCGAAACATTGCCCCAATAAAAGCGCGAGTGCTAATATGATTCAGTTCCATACTTACTGTTTAGTGTGAGAATCTGAATCAACCCTGCTGTTGTCTGGTTAAGAGGGAAGTCTGGCCTAGGGCTGGTCGACCTGCTAGTGTTAAAAAACTTTAGTCACAGGTATATAACAGGTACTTGATACCTGTATCTCGCTTATAATTTAATTTATATCTGTTTCTGCTGGTGAATTACCATCATTACTTGATGTTTGATGCTTTGTCTTGATCAGTCACCAGGAAATTTCTTAAGGTTACCTCTGGTCTTATCTGTGGTCCATTCCAGGGGTCACTGCCCCCATGACCCGATCCCACGCCAGGTCTCCTCATCTATTGGTGCCAGCAGAATGCAGACCAGAGGTCCCCATAGTCTGGCTGGCCAGGAACTAATTGTGATGTATTATCGAGGTTATAGTAGGTTACAGGCTTTCATTATAGTGTATTGTGTTCGTTATAGTGTGTGTGTTGTGTTCGTTATAGTGTGTGTGTTGTGTTCGTTATAGTGTGTGTGTTGTGTTTGTTAGGCAGAGTCGCTCAAACAAGCTGAACTGCCCCAAAAATGCATCTTTTTTTTAAATCTTTTACCATGCATTGATGTATATCCTTTGTGAGTTAACAGTATACAAATTATTAAACTCTGCATCAAAAGTAACTTGTTGGATTTAACATGATTTACGTCAGCTTAAACCTGGCTGTCTTGGGTCAGCATAAATCGTGTCAGTCGTATTTAACATCAATGTAATCAATTTTGTGATGTTTGGACTGACATGGTGGGTGTTAGAGCAACAGCAAAGTTAAACTCTGCTTATATGGCAGCAACCGTTGTTGCATAAGCTAGGATTGCAAGCTTTGCATGAAAAGCAGACCCAAGTGAAGGCTAGCTACCAACACCTACAGCTTACTAGCTCAGCTGGTCACCTGGGATATTTGGACCCCTGCCCCATTTCCAGATCAACCAGGCTATGATGGATATGTGGGCCAGCGGACCGCCAGCAGCGGCCCGCTGGCCAAACAGGCACCAGACAAGTTGACCAAACAGGCACCAGGTTGACCAAACAGGCACCAGACAAGTTTGGCCCAGGGCCAGTGTGCTGGAGTAGGGAAAACTCTCGAAACTCATCAAAGGTAAAGGTATGCTCGTCTTCAGGAGGGTAATGGGTTTAAAGTCTTGTTATATATTTGTTACTGTCACCGGGGGTCACCGCCCCCGCCGCCCGGTCTCAGACCAGGCCTCGTAAATTGACGGGAGAGCGTAGTGAACGTTTCACTCTGTGCAGAGCTTTTTTTAAGTTAATTTCATTGTGTAGAGCTTTATTAAGTCTTGTTTCACTCAAATCACCCACCGTCAACTGTCACGGTGGTCACATGTGTCAACTGTCACGGTGGTCACATGTGTCAACTGTCACGGTGGTCACATGTGTCAACTGTCACGGGGGTCACATGTGTCAACTGTCACGGTGGTCACATGTGTCAACTGTTACGGTGGTCACATGTGTCAACTGTCACGGTGGTCACATGTGTCAACTGTTACGGTGGTCACATGTGTCAACTGCCACGGTGGTCACATGTGTCAACTGTCACGGTGGTCACATGTGTCAACTGTCACGGTGGTCACATGTGTCAACTGTCATGGTGGTCACATGTGTCAACTGTCACGGTGGTCACATGTGTCAACTGTCACGGTGGTCACATGTGTCAACTGCCACGGTGGTCACATGTGTCAACTGCCACGGTGGTCACATGTGTCAACTGCCACGGTGGTCACATGTGTCAACTGTCACGGTGGTCACATGTGTCAACTGCCACGGTGGTCACATGTGTCAACTGCCACGGTGGATCACCTGCACAACACCTACTTACAACACCTGCAGCTGCTACACCTGCTTACACATGTACAACACCTGCACAACACACGCTACACAAACAGTTGTCTCTGGTAACCTCTTCTTTGTCTCCTACTTACCTTTTTGTGGTTGCAGGGGTTGAGTCTCAGGCTCCTAGCCCTAAGAGCAGTTAGGAAGTGGAATGACCTAGACAAATAAATTTTGGAGGCAGTTTTAAGACTGGGTATAACAGGACTCACAAAGCTAAGAGGGAGTAAGCCCTGCTGAACTTACTCCCTCTAACACTACCAGTCATTTCAATATTCAACTTCTCACTTTTGATGAGCCTGTAACCACTGCAGCTTCAGTGTGTGTGTGTATATATATATATATATATATATATTGTAACCACGAACGAGTCATGGGTTCCAGCAGCAGAAGACCAAACCAGGTTCCATTCTCGTAAGCTACGAACAGAATACTGAGGCTGCAGTGGACACAGGCTCATCAAAAGTGAGAAGTTGAATATTGAAAAAATGTTGCCTGGTCTGCGAATCGTGATTTCTGCTGCGACATGCAGATGGTAGGGTCAAAATTTGGCGTAAACATTTAGGATGTGGTGAGAAGGTAGATTTTGCAGCATGAATGCACAGCAGACAAATCTGCAGCAAGTGCATGATGCTGTCATTTCAACATGGACAAGGTTGAATCCAAGGTTGAACAAGGTTGAATCCATGCCACGAAGAATTCCGGCTGTTCTCTGGGCAATAGGGAGTCCTACCCTGTACTAGAAGAGTATATACTTAATATAGTGGCCACTGAGAGTATATTGTTGTGCTTGAGGTGACGTGTGCTTTAAGGGCCTGACTCACTCACCTGTTCCCTCACTTCCGGCTTGCACATTATTCTCTGATGAACAAACATAATGCACGTTAGTGGTATCCTGTGAGGAATAATACCTGAATACTATTGTTCTCTCGGTACTAAAAATGAAAAACGTTAAAGGATAATGAAAAACAGTAAACTATTATTATTTACTCTGGTGAGCACTAAAGCCTTATGGATCATACTGCTCCTTTAGAATAATATTCAGTCTGATTTGATCCCATATAAGTGTATGTTATTGAGACAGAAAATATACACTGTAGAGTAGCTGAGAGCTGTTGTGCACGACTGATAGTCCACTACCAGTCATTCAAAATACCCAGGACCACTGCGAGGAGGTGGCTGCTCTTCTAGTTCCAGAAAAAGTAGATAAAGTTAAAACAAGTACGTATAACACGGCAACCAAAGTGGAATATAAAATGTCACTCCTGAACCTTACAATAGAACATTAAAAAATATCACAGAAAACGGTTCCTGGGGAGTCAACAGAATAAATATTTAAGAACATAAGAAAGAAGGAACACTGCAGCAGGCCTACTGGCCCATGCGAGGCAGGTCCAAGTCTCATAAGAAAGAAGGAACACTGCAGCAGGCCTACGTGCCCATGTGAGGCATGTCCAAGTCTCCCACCGGTCCAAGCCAATGCCCCAACCTAGTCAAGTCAGGTCACATTCACTTAAGGGAGGAGCACGGCATCTGACCTAGTAGCACAAGCTAGTCAGGTCCAACTCACCCACCCACACCCACTCATGTATTTATCTAACCTATTTTAAAAACTACACAACGTCTTAACTTCAATGACGGTACTCGGGAGTTTGTTCCACTCATCCACAACTCTATTACCAAACCAGTGCTTTCCTATATCCTTCCTGAATCTGAATTTTTCCAACTTAAAGCCATTGCTGCGAGTCCTGTCATGGCTACATATTTTTAGCACGCTATTTACATCCCCTTTATTTATTCCTGTTTTCCATTTATACACCTCAATCATAACATCCCTAATTCTACGCCTTTCTAGAGAGTGCAGATTCAGGGCCCTCAGTCTATCATCATAGGGAAGATTTCTGATACATGGGATCAACTTAGTCATCCTCCTTTGTACGTTTTCCAGAGCATTTATATCTATTCTGTAATACGGTGACCAAAACTGTGCAGCATAATCTAGATGAGGCCTAACCAAGGATATATAGAGTTGAAGAACAACCTGAGGACTTCTATTATTTATGCTTCTTGATATGAAGCCAAGGATTCTGTTCGCTTTATTGCGAACACTTATGCACTGCTGTCTTGGTTTCAGATTACTGCTAAATCCTTTTCGCAATCAGTAATATTAAGATGTACATTATTTTGTTTATATGTGGCATAGTTATTTTCCTGTCCAGTGTTTAGAATTTTGCATTTGTCTATATTAAACTGCATCTGCCACTTCGACCACTGCATCACTACGGTAGAAGACACTGAAAAATTACAGGACATAAGCAGGGTCTTCCAGTGGGCAGTGGAGAGCAACATGACGTTCAATGGTGATAAGTTTCAGTTGCTTAGGTATGGAAAAAATGAAGAACTCAAAAGGAACACTATATACAAAACGCAAGAGGGTCACCACATAGAACGAAAGGAACACGTTAAGGACTTGGGAATAATTATGTCTGCTGATCTGTCTTTTAAAGACCATAACAAGACAAAGATCACAACAGCCAGGAAGATGACGGGATGGGTATTGAGAACTTTCAAAACAAGGGAAATAATGCCGATGGTGACACTATTCAAATCGCTAGTGCTCCCTCACTTAGAATACTGCTCAGTGCTGACGGCCCCGTTCAGGGCAGGAGAAATATCAGAGCTGGAACAAATTCAGATCAACCAGGCTGTGATGGATATGTGGGGCAGCGGGCCTCCAGCAGCAGCAGCCTGGTTGACCAGGCAAGCACCAGAGGAGCCTGGCCCATGGCCGGGCTCAGAGAGTAGATACTCTCGAAACTCTTCAAAGGTATATCAAAGGTAAGGCATCAGTCTATTCAAATCTTCCTGGAGTGCTCTAATGTCCTCGGCAGAATGAATTCGTCGGCCTATTTTGGTGTCATCGGTAAACTTGCTTATGTCGCTATTTATTCCCTCACCTATGTCGTTTATGTAGATTGTGAACAACAAGGGGCCCGACACTGACCCCTGTGGAACACCGCTCATGACGCTTCCCCATTCAGATTTCTCCCCATTTATGCAAACTCTCTGCTGCCTATCTGTCAACCACGCCTCTACCCAGGTAAAAGACAATATGTACCTTTGATATACCTTTGAAGAGTTTCGAGAGTATCTACTCTCTGAGCCCGGCCATGGGCCAGGCTCGTCTGGTGCTTGCCTGGTCAACCAGGCTGTTGCTGCTGGAGGCCCGCTGCCCCACATATCCATCACAGCCTGGTTGATCTGGCACCTGGTGAAGATATTTGTCCAGTTTCCTCTTGAAGGCTTCTACACTGGTTCCAGCCGTGTTTCGGATATCTTCTGGTAAGATGTTGAATAGTCTGGGACCCCGGATGTTAATACAGTGCTCCCGTATTGTCCCCACCGCACCCCTGCTCCTCACTGGGTTTATTTTACACTTTCTCCCATATCTCTCACTCCAGTATGTTGTTATGGCAGTGTGCAGATTTGGGACCAGGCCCTCAAGTACTTTCCATGTATATATTATCATGTATCTCTCTCTCCTCCGCTCCAATGAGTACATGAGTCATGTATTATTATTAATTTAATAATAATAATAATAATAATAATAATAATAATTATTATTATTATTATTATTATTATTATTATTATTATTATTATTATTATACAGGGTCTGAAAATGGGTGGTAATGAGATTTGGTCGAAGGCAGGAGAGGGTTGCTCCAATTCCCTGGTTTTTAGTTGGTGACGGATGGTTGTAGGGATAGTTATTGTTTGGGTGGGGAGGGAGGGGAAGGAGTTAAGAGTGGTGTTGGGGACGAGAGATTTGTGGTGCAGTTAGAGGGAGGAGTCTTCTTAATGGTAATAAAGACTAGGAGTCTTCTTCATGGTAATAAAGACTAGGAGTCTTTTTCATGGTAATAAAGAGTAGGAGTCTTCTTCATGGTAATAAAGACTAGGAGTCTTTCATGGTAATAAAGACTAGGAGTCTTTCATGGTAATAAAGAGTAGGAGTCTTCTTCATGGTAATAAAGACTAGGAGTCTTCTTGCTCCTGGTAATAAAGACTAGGAGTCTTCTTGCTCCTGGTAAAAAAGACTAGGAGTCTTCTTGCTCCTGGTAATAAAGACTAGGAGTCTTCTTGCTCGCGGTAATAAAGACTAGGAGTCTTGTTGCTCGTGGTAATAAAGACTAGGAGTCTTGTTCATGGTAATGGAGTCTTATCGCTCATGATAATAAAGATAAGAGTCGTGTTCTGTATGGTAATAAAGAGTAGTAGTCTTGTTGCTCATAGTAATATAGACTAGGACTAGTCTTGTTGCTTATAGTAATAAAGAATATGACTAGGCTTACTGCTCATGGTAATTAAGACTACTAACTAGGAAAGCTTTATTACTCAAGGCTGTGCTTTATCATGTAGAATATACAGCACAGGGAAAAGTAAAAACATCGCCTTAGAAGACATACGGGCAGCCTGGGAGACAGGTCTAAGGTGAGGTCAAGCATAGGTGAGGTCAGAGGTCTGGTAGTGGTAGGACTTAGGAACTACGCTACTGGGGACAGGTCGAGGCTTATTGACGTTAATGTGAATCACGCAAAGTGTGGCCGAAAGATTGATATAATATACACATTTGATTATTATATATATATATATATATATATACTTAGGTATGTTTAGTGACGGAAGGTTTAACGACAATCATAGGCTTCATCAGTCGAATATACAGACGAGTTAGAATAGTGACAAAGGAAGAAGCGGTGAAACCTGCTATGTAATATCGATAAGTTGTGCTTAAACATATATGAACAAACGCTTTAACCACACGTTATTATAGAAACATTTCGTTCATGGGACCTTGTTCACCTTATGAACATGGTCTCAGGACCGAAACGTATCCATAAAATGGCCTAAGTGTTTGCTCATATTTTTATCCACAAATGTGGAAAGGTAGTTTGAGGTAATTAAGCAGTATGCGTTGTGTTCGATGGTGATAAGTTAATCATGGCTACTTGCAAACTTCTGCGCTGGTCGTGTCGTTCTCGTGGTGTGGCTGTCGTGGGCCGGGTCACCATTTGGAGAAGACCCGGGCCGGACGTACCGGCGAACCTACTACTACTGGCTGTCGTGCTCTACCCCAGTCCATGATGTGACGATGTGGGTTACTATGGGCTATTCATCCTCGAGCGTATTGTTTCTGAAGGCGTGTCTGAAGGTCTCTGCCAGTCTTTCCTACATAAAACTTTTCGCATCGGCCACATGGTATGCTGCACACTCCTGCCGTGCAAGCACTCCTGGGTCGAGGGTTCCTGGTAACCTCTTTGATAGTTTTGGTGGTAAGGTCTGCCGGGTTTATGTTGGCTTTTCCGAGAAGCTGGGTGTGATGGCAGTCTCCGCCCGCTGGGAGGCCAGTAGCCTCTATTAGATATGTGTTGAGATAGTGAGAGGTGTGGAGATGTGTTGAGATAGTGGAAGGTGTGGAAATGTGTTGAGATAGTGGGAGGTGTGGATATGTGTTGAGAGAGTGAGAGGTGTTGAGATAGTGGGAGGTGTGGAGATGTGTTGAGATAGTGAGAGGTGTGGAGATGTGTTGAGATAGTGAGAGGTGTGGAGATGTGTTGAGATAGTGGAAGGTGTGGAAATGTGTTGAGATAGTGAGAGGTGTTGAGATAGTGGGAGGTGTGGAGATGTGTTGAGATAGTGAGAGGTGTGGAGATGTGTTGAGATAGTGAGAGGTGTGGAGATGTGTTGAGATAGTGAGAGGTGTGGAGATGTGTTGAGATAGTGAGAGGTGTGGAGATGTGTTTAGATAGTGAGTGGGGGGATATATATACCTTACCTTCGATGAGCGGAGGAGAGAGAGATACATGATAATATATACTTGGAAAGTACTTGAGGGCCTGGTCCCAAATCTGCACACTGCCATAACAACATACTGGAGTGAGAGATATGGGAGGAAGTGTAAAATAAACACAGTGAGGAGCAGGGGTGCGGTGGGCACAATACGGGAGCACTGTATTAACATCCGGGGTCCCAGACTATTCAACATCTTACCAGAAGATATCCGAAACACGGCTGTTGCTGCTGGTGGGCTGCTGACCCACATATCCATCGCAGCCTGGTTGATCTGGCGATGTAATCCTTGCGTTATTCAAATTGGGTGGGCACACCGCAGGGATTCAGCAGCTTCTTCCTGCTGCTGCGCAGGTCATGTAACACCTACGGGACGACCACCCTACTAATATACACCACAGCGTCTGCTTACTGCTGAGTAGGTCTGGAAATAAGTCACTTTGTCTGACTTTTTTGGGTTATCCTGGGTAATTTACACATAGGTTAATATGTGCATAACAACCACTGTGAAAAAATAGTGAAATTCCAAGCGCTTTCGTGACTTCTCACATTAGGTGTCCAGTAGTTCGATCGCCAGCACACTCACCTCAATCGTGTCATTACGATTTCGTGAGACACACACTGAGGTCCGGGGTTCGATTCTCTTCCGGTACGGTTGGAAAACATTAGGGACGTGTTTCCATAAGACACCTGCTGTCCCTGTTCACCCATCTGTTTAAAATGGGTCTCTGGGTGTTAGTGGACTGGTGTGGGTCGCATCCTGGGACAAAACTGACCTAATTTGTGGGAAATGCTCAGCATAACAAGGGGTTTTCTATATAGTAGTATGTCATTGATGTCAACTAGGACTGTATATGTTAAGTAAAAGGACACAAATGCAACTAATGTGACATTTTATTGTGGCAACGTTTCGCTCTCCAGGAGCTTTGTCAAGCCGTTACAAGCGATACATGGACACAAGAGCGTATATATATACTCTCAAAGTGAGGTGTAATACTAGTGGTGGTAGAAGTAGTAGTGATATAAGTTGTAGTAGTAGTAGTAATACAATAAGGTAGAACAATCAATTTGCACATGAGTAAAAGGTGATAAAACAATTACAAGGGTAGTATAAAAATAGGTTAGACAAATATTTCTGCTGGAGGTTGAAATATCGAAGGCTTGTAGGAGTGTTCCACATCTACGATGTGCTTGTGTTTAATTAGCAGGAGAGACTATGTGATGGTAGGGTTCACTGTTTTCAGGAGGATTCTTGCTAAGACTTCAGAGATGGTGAAGCTGCCTTTGTTTTGTTTAATTGTGTTAGAAACAATGATAAGTGCTGATTCAAGGCACTTGCTGATTCAAGTGCCTTGACTACTACTACAACTTACCTATCCCTTTGGGTATGACCTACTTCTCCTGGGGAATCCCGCCTAACAGTGACTATGCCTACGTCTGCTACCCGTCCCTTTCCACTTGACGATTAGTATATAAGCGCCAGCCACCTTGCTTGTGCTCCATAATCTACACGACTACGGTGCTCTTCACACCAACTCCAAGGCCGAGGGACTGATTACCTCATCTTTTGTATATAGTTCTTCTGTCTTCAAATTATGTCCTAGAATTTGTATTGATAAAGCCACTGGAGGGCGAAACGTCTACAATAAAGACACCCAGATGTTTCCACATGTGTCTATATTTTCATCTTGTCGGTATTGTATACCATTCTTGTACTACATTATTATTATTATTATTATTATTATTATTATTATTATTATCTCCAGGTTATTATATTCGACAAACTTTAAACTAGAAGTCAAATGAAAGGAATTGCTTCAAGAATTACTTAATCTTTCGAATTCTCAGATATTTTGCCGAATATCGCAGTTGTATTATTGTTGTTAGTTTATCAGCGTCTGTGGCTTCAGGTGACACCTGCTTGAAGTGTTGAAGCAGGTGAAGAATTATCAGAGGTCACCTATGGAACCAGTATTTTTGTGGTCAACATCAACTGTTATGTTTGTGGTGGTCAACATCAACTTATGTTTGTGGTGGTCAACATCAACTGTTATATTGCACGAAAGCATAACTTGACCCATATTACCAGCGCCTTAGCTGAGTAGGCAAGGGAACCTTAACCAGTTAATACAATATTAAAATTTTGTCTATTTGGCTGAGGCCTCGTTGGGCGTCTAAGAAGGCATGTACTGTTTGTGGTTAACAGGTGCGTTGTACTGTATGTGGTTAACAGGTGCGTTGTACTGTATGTGGTTAACAGGTGCGTTGAACTGTATGTGGTTAACAGATGCGTTGTACTGTATGTGGTTAACAGGTGCGTTGTACTGTATGTGGTTAACAGGTGCGTTGTACTGTATGTGGTTAAAAGGTGCGTTGTATTGTATGTGATTAACAGGTGCGTTGTATTGTATGTGGTTAACAGGTGCGTTGTATTGTATGTGGTTAACAGGTGCGTTGTATTGTATGTGGTTAACAGGACCAGCACAACCAACATAACCCGAACCAGCATGGCTTTAGAGCGGGACGATCATGCCTGTTACAGCTGCTGAACCATTATGACAAAATTACGGAGGCATTGGGGGACGACCAAAACGCAGATGTGATTTACACAGATTTTGCAAAGGCGTTTGACAAATGCGATCTTGGAGTGGTAGCGCACAAAATGAGGGCCATGGGCATTACGGGGAAGGTAGGCAGGTGGATTTTCGAGTTCCTAACACACAGAACACAAAAAGTAGTAGTGAACAGGGCAAGATCCAGCATCAGCGAGGTCAAAAGCTCAGTGCCCCAAGGCACTGTCCTGGCACCTCTGCTGTTTCTCATACTCATAGCAGACATAGATAAAAACACCCGGCACACTTTTGTATCGTCATTTGCAGATGACACTAAAATAAGCATGAAAGTCACTACGGTAGAGGACACTGAAAAATTACAGGAAGACATAAGCAGGGTCTTCCAGTGGGCAGTGGAGAACAACATGACGTTCAATGGTGATAAGTTCCAGCTGTTTAGGTATGGAAAGAATGAAGAACTCAAAAGGAACACTATATACAAAACTCAAGACGGTCACCAAATAGAACGAAAGGAACATATAAAGGACTTGGGAATAATTATGTCTGCTGATCTTTCTTTTAAAGACCATAAGACAAAGATCACAACAGCCAGGAAGATAACGGGGTGGGTATTGAGAACTTTCTAAACAAGGGAAATAATGCCGATGGTGACACTCTTCAAATCGCTAGTGCTCCCTCACTTAGAATACTGCTCTGTGCTGACGGCCCCGTTCAGGGCAGGAGAAATATCAGAGCTGGAACAAATACAGAGATCGTTTACGGCTCACATTGAGCCAGTGAAACATCTAAATTATTGGGAACGCCTTCAAGTCTTGAACATGTACTCATTGGAGCGGAGGAGAGAGAGATACATGATAATATATACCTGGAAAGTACTCGAGGGCCTGGTCCCAAATCTGCACACTGCCATAACAACATATTGGAGTGAGAGATATGGGAGGAAGTGTAAAATAAACCCAGTGAGGAGCAGGGGTGCGGTGGGGACAATAAGGGAGCACTATATCAACATTCGGGGTCCCAGACTATTCAACATCTTACCAGAAGATATCAGAAACAAGGCTGGAACACGTGTAGAAGCCTTCAAGAGGAAACTGGACAAGTATCTTCACCAGGTGCCAGATCAACCAGGCTTTGACGGATACGTGGGGCAGCGGGCCTCCAGCAGCAACAGCCTGGTTGACCAGGCAAGCACCAGACGAGCCTGGCCCATGGCCGGGCTCAGAGAGTAGAGAAACTCTCGAAACTCTTCAAATGTATATCAAAGGTGCTTGAGGATTCCCAGTAGTGGTTCCCCTCAAGGGGGATGTCGTGATGCCGATGAGGGGCTCTTGATCCAAGGAACTGAACTTATTCTTCCCTTCTTTGAATCAAACTTGAATGCCTTCAATTTCCCAAGTGGTTTATGACCCCCGTATGGGTTTGGCTCTCCCCCCCCTTGGAATAAAAAAAAACCAGCACTGGTACGCCAGCTTGGCAGGTCATTATTTGACAGAGGGTCATCATGTTACCTGTGTGTCATTAATCAAGTCACACCGAAATGTCTTCATAACTTTCTTTCTTCTCTGTGCGGGTTATTTGTTACTGACGAAAATCTGCTTCTGAATCCTTAGAATGAGTGGCTTGAATTACAGTTATTTAGAAAATGGGTTGTAGGATTCCCAGTACTGGTACGCCAGCTGTGAGCAGTGAGCAGGTCATCACTGCCATCCACGTCAGGAGAGTTTCCTCAGACGAAGTGTATACCTCTAGCAGATGGTGCCGGGTGTGGGGAGAGGTTAGACCAGTTGTCTCGTCTGGTTGGCTTGTGGTGGCGTCTAAATGGCTATCACACCCTGCTTGTGGCTCACTTTCTCCACCAATCCGAGCCCCGTCCCCCGCGTGACTGCCAATGAGAACACGGGGCGTTGGCGTGGGTCAGCGTGGGTCATGACCTCCCGCGGGTGATCCTGAAGGGTGCGTGGGGTCGGCGTTTGCTAGCCAGACGACCGTGGCCGTCCCTATCATGCCCCCGGCCCGGCAGTCTTGCGTGGCCACTCAGCGTTCGAGGTGGTGCTGGTGGCCTGCTATTCTAGTTGTGGTGACAGTTATCCTAGCTATGATGGCTTACTCTTCTAGCTGTGGTAACATTCTGTTCTAGCTGTTGTAGTGGCCTGCTGTCCTAGTTATCCCTGCTGATTCGTGTTCAACACAAGCTTTAGTGTGGCAGTGAAAGTCGCCCCTGCCGCCCTAACGTGGCCTTGTATCACATATTTATCATTTACGTGATGATTGAAGTGCTTACGAAGTGCGGAAAAAGTGTGTGTTTTTTTCAACCAGTCATCCTGACAGCCATTGCTCTGTGGAGTGGTTGTAATTACTGTGTATTGCTTTAAAATAATTTGTTGCAATGGGGTCTTCTTGCCTCATCAAAACATGCAATGTGAAGAAGACTAAGGTAGGGGCATCTTTCCACCGCCTGCCCTGGAAATACCCATGCTTGTTCCGCACCTTGCAACATGTGTTTGGCAGCAACAACGTTCGTGAGTTGACGCGCTGGTCCAGGATCTGCTCACTACATATTGCTCAGTTGGCTCCCCTGGCTACTTCTGACGAGGTAGTACGGCGGCTCATGGAGTATTACGCTTGGAACGCCCGCAGCTACAAGAGGATCTTTGAGTTATCCAAGATTAAAGAGGCTAGAGTTACGCAGGCTTTGCTTATAGAAGCCCTGAAGTGCGAGAGTGATCACGTGGATAGTGACAGTTGGGTCCTGCAGGACTTAGTCAAGAGTGAAGAACTTGTATTGAGAAGTTCTGAGTGTGTCCAGGGTGTGAAGCACCCATGTTCAGACAGTGTCAGTGTAGTCAGTGAGTCTTCACTTCCCTTAGAGGAAGACGAGAAGGCTGGGGTTGCCCGTAATTTACCTGCACATGATTCCACGGATCATCGCCCACGCGGCCCGGTCCCACACCATAGCATGGCAACCCCATATACCCAACATGTGGGACAATATCTGCTACAGTTGCTAGCAGGGGTTCTCGCAAATTCTGCAGACAAAGGTACGTTAACATGTGAAGTTTTCAGATATGCCTTTACATCGCAAGGAAGGAGTGAGCTGATTAATTGATGGGAATAATGAAACAGCAATTATAGGCTTGGAGATAAATGGTATAAAGTACCGACATGATGGAAAAATTGACTCAAATGCAGTATAATGTGATCCTTTATTGACTACGTTTCGCCGAAACCATAGTCAATAAAGGATCGCAACTGCATGTGTCTAATTTTCCACACTAGGCTTGTAGAAATTGCGTCAGATTACAAATCACACAGAAATCAGAGATATGAATTTAATATTACTGGTAAATTAGGAAATAGTAAAATCTCTCAAGTATTACAACAGGGATGCATTACATGAAACATGTTTATGAATATAAAAGTCGAAAGAGAAAATTAAAGACGGCAGAGGCCAGGATTAGCTTAGGCTGCTGTAGCAACTTCTAGAGGAGAAAGTAAAGTTAGTGGAGAGAAAGATAAACTATATCTTACAATGTAGTAGAGTTCAAGAATACAGAATTAATACCAGTAATATTTATGGGGAATATAGGCACGTTGTTAACTAACACAAGAACACATACTAGCATGCAGGATTTGTTGAAGTTAATAATGATTGCTTTGAAAGGTATTGCTGTATGATCCTAGTGGGTTTAGCGCTTTATGATTATAATAATAATGTGAAAGGTATTAACTGAATATTGCGATAGCCAAATATGGAATTGATTTTGTCAATGATATATCACCTGTTTAGGCGGTATATTCACTCACAGGATGAGTAACTGTTCAGAACTGTCTTTATGATGCTATGTTCACTCACAGGATGAGTAACTGTTCAGAACTGTCTTTATGACGCTATATTCACTAACAGGATGAGTAACTGTTCAGAACTGTCTTTATGACGCTATGTTCACTTACAGGATGAGTAACTGTTCAGAACTGTATTTATGACGCTATATTCACTCACAGGATGAGTAACTGTTCAGAACTGTATTTATGACGCTATGTTCAAAGGCAGGATGACTAACGCTGATCAGGCTCGCCCCTCTGGGCAAAATCTTGACAACCTCGGTAGCCACTTTTAAGGGACCAAATTCTGTCTGGGTTGATACCCAACTCAGATTTTTCAGATTTCTGACAAACTATTAGTTATAAACTACTATAAGCGCTGATCCAGCAATACTACGTTACAGGATCCAGTCGTCCATCAGTGTCTGTGTGCAAGACCTTCATATGATCAAGTGGTTATAGAAACTTGTATCTTGGTATAGATGCAGTGAAGTCATTCCAGTGGAATGTCCTATGTTAGTTGAATACATCTTTTAAGAGGCCTTCCTTATCAGTATTGAATATACCCAGATCAGTGTTGAATATACCCAGATCAGTGTTGAATATACCCAGATCAGTGTTGAATATACCCAGATCAGTGTTGAATATACCCAGATCAGTGTTGAATATACCCAGATCAGTGTTGAATATACCCAGATCAGTGTTGAATATACCCAGATCAGTGTTGAATATACCCAGATCAGTGTTGAATATACCCAGATCAGTGTTGAATATACCCAGATCAGTGTTGAATATACCCAGATCAGTGTTGAATATACCCAGATCAGTGTTGAATATACCTGGATTAGTACTGAATATACATATTGATTATTCATCAGTTCTGAATATTTAATTAATTCTGAATACTCGATAAAAATTCTAAATATTTACCCGTTTTCGTTAATAAAGTACATTTGTAGGCTATTAACAAAAATTGTAGTGTTAATATATATGTTAAATTAGATCTGGGATATTAACCTTAATCCAATGCTACTGTGCATGAAAAACCCTTAACATTTACCTTTGATGAGTTCCCTTCATGAGTCATCTCTTGAAGAAAAAATGAATGGAAAGTGACCGTTTGAGATGCTGATGCATCTATACCTCCACTATACCTCCACTATACCCCTCCAGCACCCCTATCCTCGCACACCCTTTCTAAGAGCGTTGTAGGGACCATACGGATTTACTACATGTTTGGAATATAATAATAATAATAATAATAATAATAATAATAATAATAATAATAATAATAATAATAATAATAATAATAATAATAATAACGAGATGCTGAGGCACTCTTGCCTGCAATATTCTCCACGATAGAAGGCAGGTCTTTCCTTAAAAGTTCCGTGGGTAGTTTTCCCAGACGTGGGCAGTTTTCCCAGAAGTAGTGGGTGGGTGCGAGTGTGGCAACTCTCTCATTGCCCCTCCCAGGAATCCCACACCCCCCTTCTCAGGTCCAAGTGTGTGCGTGCCACCCAACTACCTTGACTTCAGCACCTCTATGTGAGCTCACACGCTAATATAACATACCACACCCTGCAGTCTCGCATCGTTTATTTGAAGACAAAGGACACATGCAGCAGAACAAGCCTTTAATGTAATAACATTAGCAACAACGTTAAAACGAAACGTTGTACAGCGAAACGTTCCCATGGTGCAAATAGGTAACCCGGATATCCCTGTTCCGCTACACGTGTCCTTGTCGTCGTACTAGTCGGCAGAACGACCTTCAACCTAGTTTATTCGAGTTTATCCCTGTATTTAAGTTATATATACGTTTAATACAAGTGTTAGTATGTTAGTTTGGTAGCCTATTGACAGCGAAAAGTCCCGATAATAAACGAATAATTACACATTGTATATTCATCTTATCGTCATTATTGTATATACCATTAATAGTATGATATTGTATACAGTAAACTACCTTATACAGCTCTATATACTGTTATTTATTATAAATGCGATTGAAAAAAAATTGCCTTCAAACTTGAATAGCACGCACTTTGAAGACTTTCCATGGGCTATTCAAGTTTGAATGTACTTTTTCAATCGTATTTACAAACAGTTGCACTATATAGAGGAACTTTATACTTTATATGAACTAGGTTAGGCCTATAATTATTGGACTCTTAAAGGGGAAGGGGAAGGGGAGGGGTTCTTGATGGTGAAAGGCTTTTGGTCCAATGAATTACTTTGGTCCTACCCTTCCTTGAGATAGTCCCGATTACCTCCCATTATCCAAATGTTGTATGACTCCTTGCGGGTCAGCGCTTTCCAATAATAATAATAATAATAATAATAATAATAATTATTATTATTATTATTATTATTAATTATTATTATTATACTAATACATCTATATATTTATTAATTGAAAATATGTTACATTTTGTCGCTGTGTTTCAAGGTAGGTGACATGATGCTAGTGAGGGTCTCTTGATCTAGATAATTAAAGCCATCGACTTCTTTTGACCCCAACCTTGATTGACTCTCATTTCCCATGACCATCATGAGTCATTGAATATAATAATAATTTATTCGGAGACCTTGATCACAGAATAGTGTGTGTGTGCCCTGGTGCAGGTTGGCAATGATAACCTAGAGCAAAGATTGCCAGTACACACTACGCTGCTTCAGTTTGGTCTCAGTATTAAACTATTGTTCATACCTGGAGTCTACCTGGAGGGTATTCCGGGGATCAACGATCCCGCGGCCCGGTCCACGACCAGGCCTCCCGGTGAATCAGAGCCTGATCAACGAGGCTGTTACTGCTGGCTGCACGTAGTCCAACATACGAACCACAACCCGGCTGATCCGGTACCGACTTAAGTATCTGTCCAGCTCCCTCTTGAAGGCAGCCAGGGGTATATTGGTAATTTCCCTTATGCCTGGTGGGAGGCTGTTGAACAGTCTTGGGCCCCGGACACTTATTGTTTTCTCTTAGTGTACCAATGGCATCCCTACTTTTCACTGGGGGTATTTGTACCGCCAGCCCAGTCTTTTTCTTTCGTAGGGAGTGATTTCTGTATGCAGATTAGGGACCATTCCTTTTAGGATTTTTTCAAGTATAGATTATAATATATCTCTGTCGTCTGCGTTCCAGCGAGTACAAGTCAAGTGCTTCCAAACATTCCGACGCATCAATAATAATAATAATAATAATAATAATAATAATAATAATAATGAATAACAAAATAGATGAGGACTCAAACCCAGGTCCTGGGAATGGAAGGCATTCAGGCTTGATCCAAGTGAGGGAGGATGATAAGTCCAGTTAATTAAATTAAGAGCCCCTAATTGACATCAAGGAGAGGGGCTCTTGCTCTAAGGAACTGGACTTGTGCTTCCTTCCTAGGATCGAACCGGAACACCTATTGCCCCCTATGGTTTAGCTCTCCCCATGAATTTACTAACACTGGTCAACAAAATAAAAGTTTTTATCCAGTTCAGAAACCAAATTTGTTGTTTTAAGGTAACTTTGATGCTCCAGTCACTAATCTGAGCTTGTTTATCCATCAAGGGAGGAGTCTCTTGAGCTATGGAGTTGGACTCATGATCCAATTCTTGAATCGAATCTGACTGCCTTATATTCCTCAAGACGCCGCATGACCTCTACGGTTTATTTTTTCCCCATGAATGCAGTAATATTGACAGTGATCTTGTTTAGTTAGTCACTGTCACGTTAATTTTTTTTTTTTAAATCTTATAATCAGTATTTTGGCTGTTTAAGGTTGAAAACCCACATGATATATATTACTATAGGTATTATGCATAGATATTAAGTGCAGAGCATGCAATGACAAAAACTAATCTTTTTAACGTAAATTCAGTGTATATACGTATATATATGTCGTGCCGAATAGGTAAAACTGGTCAATTAGCAAGAACTCATTTAAAATTAAGTCCTTTTTAAAAATATCTCTTATACGTTTAAATATATATTTTTTCATTTATATTAATGTAAAAAATAATAATTTTGTACCAAAAGAACCTTAGAAAACTTACCTAACCTTATTATAACAAGCGCAATTTAATCTAGCCTAATCCAACTAAATATATTTTATATAATACCTTTGATATACCTTTGAAGAGTTTCGAGAGTATCTACTCTCTGAGCCCGGCCATGGGCCAGGCTCGTCTGGTGCTTGCCTGGTCAACCAGGCTGTTGCTGCTGGAGGCCCGCTGCCCCACATATCCATCACAGCCTGGTTGATCTGGCACCTGGTGAAGATATTTGTCCAGTTTCCTCTTGAAGGCTTCTACACTGGTTCCAGCCGTGTTTCGGATATCTTCTGGTAAGATGTTGAATAGTCTGGGACCCCGGATGTTAATACAGTGCTCCCGTATTGTCCCCACCGCACCCCTGCTCCTCACTGGGTTTATTTTACACTTTCTCCCATATCTCTCACTCCAGTATGTTGTTATGGCAGTGTGCAGATTTGGGACCAGGCCCTCAAGTACTTTCCATGTATATATTATCATGTATCTCTCTCTCCTCCGCTCCAATGAGTACATGTTCAAGACTTGAAGGCGTTCCCAATAATGAAATATTTTTTTTTTCATTACGTTCAGAATGATTTTTGCGAAATTATTGCATACACAAATTTTCGCTTGCCTTATTCAAGAAGAGCGTTGATATTTAAGCCAAAACCGCATGTTCTACCTATTCGGCACGACATATATGTGCTTAACAATTCGCAAACGGGCGAAATTATTTACAAACATTGTTTTCGTCCACAGCAGGACTCGAACCTGCAGGTTCGAGTCCTGCTGTGACGTAGAGACAATGTTTGTGTGTGTGTTATATATATATATATATATATATATATATATATATATATTTTATATATATATATATACAAACACTGATTCTGCCGACGGAGACTCGAACTACGAACCTCATGACAAGGTAGTGCTTTACCGACCGTACCACACTGTCCAATACCTGGCATCCAGCTTGCAGACGTTATTAAGGCAGCCAGCTTTCAGCAGGAAGGCTTACAGCTTTTCACTCATCCCTCATGCATCGACACAACTAGAGTTTACAATGCTAGGAATTCGCAGAGCAGGCGAAATATTCACAAACACTGATCTCTGGCCGACGGAGACTCGAACCTACGAACCTCATGACAAGGTACGCAGTGCTTACCGACCGTACCACACTGGTCCAATACCTGGCATCAGGTTGGTAGACAGCAACCACCAGGAGGATCGTCCGAGGTGACTGTAAACAGAAACCTGAAACTGTTTTACATGATGGTAGGATTGCTGGTGTCTTTTTCTGTCTCATAAACACGCTGGATAACAGGTATATCTAGCTACTTCTACTTACACTTTAGGTCACACTACACTGGCATACACATGCATATATATACATACACACATCTAGGTTTTTCTTCTTTTCTTAATAGCTCTTGTTCTTTTTATTTTCTCTATTGTCCATGGGGAAGTGGAAAAGAATCTTTCCTCCGTAAGCCATGCGTGTCGTATGAGGCGACTAAGATGCCGGAGCAATGGGCTAGTAACCCCTTCTCCTGTACAAATCTACTAAAAACGAGAAGAAGAAAAACTTTATAAAATTGGGGTGTCTGAATGTGCGTGGATGTAGTGCGGATGATAAGAAAGAGATGATTGCCGATGTTATGAATGAAAAGAAGTTGGATGTCCTGGCCCTAAGCGAAACAAAGCTGAAGGGGTAGGCGAGTTTCAGTGGGGAGAAATAAATGGGATTAAGTCAGGAGTATCTGAGAGAGTTAGAGCTAAGGAAGGGTAGCAATAATGTTGAAGGATCAGTTATGGAAGGAAAAGAGGGAATATAAATTGTAAATTCAAGGATTATGTGGATTAAAATAAGGGTCGGATGCGAAAAGTGGGTCATAATAAGCGTGTATGCACCTGGAGAAGAGAGGAGGAGGAGAGAGAGAGATTTTGGGAGATGTTAAGCGAATGTATAGGAACTTTTGAACCAAATGAGAGAGTAATTGTGGTAGGGGACCTAAATGCTAAAGTGGGAGAAACATGCAGAGAGGGTGTAGTAGGTAAGTTTGGGGTGCCAGGTGTAAATGATAATGGGAGCCCTTTGATTGAACTTTGTATAGAAAGGGTTTAGTTATAGGTAATACATATTTTAAGAAAAAGAGGATAAATAAGTATACAAGATATGATGTAGGGCGTAATGACAGTAGTTTGTTGGACTATGTATTGGTAGATAAAAGACTGTTGAGTAGACTTCAGGATGTACATGTTTATAGAGGGCTACAGATATATCAGATCACTTTTTAGTTATAGCTACAGTGGGAGTAAAGGTAGATGGGATACAAGGAAAATAGAATCAGTAAGTAAAAGAGAGGTGAAGGTTTATAAACTAAAAGAGGAGGCAGTTAGGGTAAGATATAAACAACTATTGGAGGATAGATGGGCTAGTGAGAGTGTAGGCAATGGGGTCGAAAATGTATGGGGTAGATTTAAAAATGTAGTGTTAGAGTGTTCAGCAGAAGTTTGTGGTTACAGGCGAGTGGGTGCAGGAGGAAGAGGAGCGATTGGTGGAATGATGATGTAAAGAGAGTAGTAAGGGAGAAAAGTTAGCATATGAGAGGTTTTTACAAAGTAGAAGTGATGCAAGGAGGGAAGAGTATATGGAGAGAAAAGAGAGGTTAAAAGAGTGGTGAAGCAATGTAAAAAGAGAGCAGATGAGAGAGTGGGTGAGATGTTATCAGCAAATTTTGTTGAAAATAAGAAAAAGTTTTGGAATGAGATTAATAAGTTGAGGAAGCCTAGAGAACAAATGGATTTGACAGTTAAAAATAGGAGAGGAGAGTTATTAAATGGAGAGTTAGAGGTACCGGGAAGATGGAGAGAATATTTTGAGGATTTGTTAAATGTTGATGAAGACAGGGAAGCTGTGATTTCGTGTGTAGGGCAGGAGGAATAACATCTTGTAGGAGTGTGGAAGAGCCAGTTGTGGGTGTAGGGGAAGTTCGTGAGGCAGTGGGTAGAATGAAAGGGGTAAGGCAGCTGGGATTGATGGGATAAAGATAGAAATGTTAAAAGCAGGTGGGGATATAATTTTGGAGTGGTTGGTGCTATTATTTAATAAATGTATGGAAGAGGGTAAGGTACCTAGGGATTGGCAGAGAGCGTGTATTGTTCCTTTGTATAAAGGCAAGGGGACAAAGAGAGTGCAAAAATTATAGGGGAATAAGTCTGTTGAGTGTACCTGGTAAAGTGTATGGTAGAGTTATTATTGAAAGAATTAAGAGTAAAACAGAAAGCAGGATAGCAGATGAACAAGGGGCTTTAGGAAAGGTAGGGGTGTGTAGACCAAGTGTTTACAGTGAAACATATAGGTGAACAGTATTTGGATAAGGGTAAAGATGTTTTTGTGGCATTTATGGATTTGGAAAAGGCGTATGATAGGGTAGATAGGGGGCAATGTGGCAGATGTTGCAGGTGTATGGAATAGGAGGAAGGTTACTGAAAGCAGTGAAGAGTTTTTATGAGGATAGTGAGGTCAGGTTGAGGTAGTGTAGGGGAAGGGGACTATTTCCCAGTAAAAGTGGGCCTTAGAACAAGGATGTGGATGTCACCGTGGTTGTTCAATATATTTATAGATAGGGTTGTAAGAAGTGAATGCGAGGTCTTGGCAAGAGGTGTTGGGCTAAAAGATAAAGCAAATCAAAGTGGGAGTTGTCACAGTTGCTTTTTGCTGATGACACTGTGCTTTGGGAATTCTGAAGAGAAGCTGCAGAGGTTGGTGGATGTTTGGTAGGGTGTGTAAAGAAGAAAATTGAAAGTGAATATAGGAAAGAAGTAAGGTGATGAGGGATAACAAAAGAATAGGTGACGAAAGATTGGATATCAGATTGGAGAGAGAGTATGGAGGAGGTGAATGTATTCAGATATTTGGGAGTGGACATGTCGGCTGGATGGGTCTATGAAGGATGAGGTGAATCATAGAATTGATGAGGGAAAAGGGTGAGTGGAGCACTCGGAGTCTGTGGAGACAAAGAACCTTGTCCATGGAAGTAAAGAGGAATGTATGAGAGTATAGTTATACAACGCTCTTATATGGGGTGAAGCATGGGTGATGAATGTGCAACGAGGAGAAGGCTGGAGGCAGTGGAGATGTCATGTCTGAGGTCAATGTGTGGTGTGAATATAATGCAGAGAATTCGGAGTTTGGAAATTAGGAGGAGGTGCGGGATTACCAAAACGATTGTTCAGAGAGCTGAGGAGGGGTTGTTGAGGTGGTTTGGACATGTAGAGAATGGAACGAGACAGAGTGACTTAGAGTGTATAAATCTGTAGTGGAGGGAAGGCGGGGTAGGGGCTCGGCCTAGGAAAGGTTGGAGGGAGGGGGTAAAGGAAGTTTTGTGTGCGAGGGCTTGGACTTCAGCAAGCATGTGTGAGCGTATTTGATAGGAGTGAATGGAGGCATATGGTTTTAATACTTGACGTGCTGTTGGAGTGTGAGCAAAGTAACATTTATGAAGGATTCAGGAAACCGGCAGGCCGGACTTGAGTTCTGGAGATGGGAAGTACAGTGCCGGCACTCTGAAGGAGGGGTGTTAATGTTGCAGTTTTATAACTGTAGGTAAAGCACCCTTCTGGCAAGACAGTGATGGAGTGAATGATGATGAAAGTTTTTCTTTTTCGGCCACCCTGCCTTGGTGGGAATCGGCGTGTGTTAAAAAAAAAAAAAAAATATATATATATATATATATACACACACACACACACACACACACTGACGAACCTCATGAAAAGGCGCAGTGCTTTACCGCTGCATCACACTGGACCAATACCTTGGCGTCCAGCTACGCTAAACGTTGATCCAAGGCAAGCTTCAGGCAGGTGGCTTACAGCTTTTCATCTCATCCCCTGCATGCATCGACAACAACAGAGATTTTTACAATGTAGGAATTCAGAGCAGGCGAAATATTCACAAACACTTATCTTGCCGATGGAATCAACCTACGAACCTCAAACAAGGTACGCAGCGACCGTAGCCACAGTGGTCCAATACCTTGGCAACCAGCTAACGCTAGACGTTAATCCAAGGCACCCAGCTGGATGCCAAGGTATTGGACCAGTGTGGTTCGGTCGGCAAAGCACTGCGACCTTGTCATGAGGTTCGTAGGTTCGAGTCCCTCACCGAGATCAGTGTTTGTGAATATTTCGACTGCTCTTACGAAATCCTAGCATATATATATATATATATATATATATATATATATATATATATATATTATAATTTATTTTAATATTGAATGAATTTAAACTGACCTTTGCTAACCAGCAGAATTTAGCAAGTTTAAGTTAGGTTTGGTGAGAATTCTAAGCTAGACTCACGAAATCGTAATGATACGATTGCAAACAAACCATACCACGGGTGGGGTTAGAACCCGCGGTCAGAGAGTCTCAGAACTCCAGACGGTCGCGTAAGCCACTGGGCCAGCTAGCTTCAATAAGATTCATCCAACTAGGTATATTTCTACACCATAGGAAGGTTAGCATAGGCACCACTGTGTCCACAAATGCAAGTTTTTACAGACGAATCTCCCGCTAGCATGGCCGTGACGAACTCTAGCTCAAGTCCCCTCAAAGCCGTCAACAGGATTCTTATTGAAGCTAGCTGGCCCAGTGGCTAACGCGACGGTCTGGAGTTTAGAGACACTGATCGCGGGTTCTAACCCCACCCGTGGTATTTTTTTTTCTAAGTTAGGTTTGGTCCAATAGTAGAAATCATTATGACATTGTAAATGATTTTTTTTATCATTCTGTAAAGGATTTTATTGGAAAAGTTTAATTTTTAAGGGAGTTCGGCCTATTCGAAAAGTTCGGCTTATTAGGTAGTGTTGAGCTTGGATCTGCCCGACTAGTGTCCAGCAGTAGTCGACCATCAAACTGATTATCAGGTTTCTCTGCTATCTCTTGTCCATGATGGCTGTTTCTTGGTGAAATCTTTCACCGTGGGATCCTGTTTCAGAAACTGTACGTGTTGTAACAAAAATAATTCCAGATTTAAATTCAGCGTCCCAAAATTAGTTAGAAACATGTTTTTAAACGTGAACTGAAACTACGGTTGGCCAGTGTAATGCTTCAACAGAGCGAAACATTGTCCCAATAATAATAATAATAATAATATCTTTATTTACTACAGGTACATG
>WNWK01019808.1:0-37034 GCA_009830355.1 Cherax destructor | reverse complement strand
ACATCGCAGAAATATTACAGCTCTGGTAGTAAATACGTTACCTGCGGCTATTACGACCAGAGGTCTTGCAGCAGCAACCAAGCGATTGAAAGACCTTGGTGTGAAGCTGGCAGACCAGGACATTACCACTGACACAGTCAGAAATGTAGGTATCCTGGTGGGAGCCAACTATCTTGATGACTTACTGTCCACACGATCCGCGGACTGTTAAGGAAGGAATTGGTTTATACAGATCCCCAGTAGGATATATCATCGGTGGCAGAATTCCTCATGAGTTCCCTGCAACGCCAGAGAGGGGAGAAGTTCACACCATGATAGCTGGGGGAGTAGTGATAATGAATGTTAGTGTACACGACGAACCGCCGGGTAAGCCAAACCAAGTAGGAAGTGACGAACACTTAGCCACCTTGGGGAGACGCTTTTATGGGGTACCTAAAGAAGGAGATAGATTGCCATTAAACCCAGGGAACCTCGTATCAGTGGGAAGAATTACTACCGGGGTATATAAGCCACTGGGTGGGAAAGTACGAAGCTGCTCAGACAAGGCAAGACATGTGAAAGACATTAAAGTTAAAGGGAAGGGTGTTAAGATCACCGAACCCATAAGTTTACACCCCAGCAATCCACGCGCGGAAACTGGACAGTCGGAGTTAAACCAGAGTCTGCTCGACGAGAGTGGCCGGACAGCACTCGTGTCCAGGGCCCGCCGTAAGGGCTTGCGGAAGGTGAACTTGACGTAGACTCACCTTTACCTTCGCTGGCGGGAGGATGTGGAAACTTTTTTAGTCACTAAAAGTTCCACAGGGTAAGTGAGCCGTAAAAGCCTTACATACCGTGGATCGGCCCTCGGAGTTTATAAACCCACACTCCCAACCAAAACAACTACACACTCCAGCTTTTGAAGGTGACTATTGTGTATATTTTAATTGATAGATTTATCCACCTAGGAACACCTAGGCAAGTTTGTACAGATATAAACTAATAGTAAGATCATTAAGGCAACGTTAGGTATTAATACTGTAGCTCTAGCACCCTAATATAGGTAGTTATAGGCCGGAATAGGCAAGCATTAGGTTATGTTAGCTAGAGACAACTGGCAGCCCACACTTGAATCTAGGCAGTGTGGTAGTCAGAAATTGTGACCTACGGCCTTCCCAGACCAGACTCCACTCGAGCAAGACGTGCTGAGATAGACAGCACCCCCCACGTGACCCAACATCTGTCCTGGGGCCACGGAGGAGATCCCGAGTACCGTGGACATCTGCCTCCATCCAGACCCTGTCACAGTAAGACTAGGCTTTCTTTCTCTCAGTATCTGGCCAGTTTTCTGGGAAACGTTAGTGAGTTATCTGTGGGTCTTAGGCGGACGGACGACTTGTGTTGGTATGTAACAGCGTCGTCTCCTAAGTTCAAGTCTGGAAGCTAGTGTTACTTACTGCATATATTACTCAAGGGATATCCTAGTAACCAGGGAACTCTGAGGTGCAAGCAGGACACTAATTACCCCATCTTTTGCAGACAAAGTTTCTCCACTGCACATGGTGTTAGGAGGGGTTATATATAAGGAAGACCAGGTCACATACCACCCTTTTCTTTCAAGTAAGTAATCTCCCTTCTAGTATTGTGTAGGCAGTGTGGGGTTCCCCTTACTGCAATCAGCTAGAAATTTGTACCATAGCCACTTGTAAGTCTGAGAGAAGTGTCTCAGAGTGTCGGTGTCAACAGTGCTTGCCCAGAGTGCAACTTACAAGAGGCCAATCCAAACAAGTTTCTACATGGGTAATGCTGGGGAAAATTTAAAATCTTTTAAAAAAATTACTACTTGGTGGAATATTGGAACACAAGATAACTTTAACAAAACTGTACTTACTGCATACTTAGTAACACAACGAAATTCACAGAAATAATAACGCAATAATTAACAAGAGACAATACTAGTGAAATCAAAAATTAATGCAATTAATTACTTTAACACAGAACACTTCCTAGGATAACTCAAAATTTATGTAACTCGCAGAAATTGTCTCAACACACGAAATTATCTATAGATTATCTGAAAAATAAAACAACACAATAAATGTCTCTAGGGTATAAAACTTGACTGAAGCGTGGTGGTGGAGGCTGGTGGAGGCTGGTGGAGGATGGTGATCCACACGCGCAGATATCTAGGAGTAATGTGCATAAACGTTGAACTACGAACTGAGGCTTTAGTACAGTTGGCACAACAGTTCAGAAGAAACACACTCAGGACGCTCGACCTGGTTCGTAGCCAATAAACTGCTTGCAGGACCCAGTTAAGGGTGAAATAATCCACACTTAATGCTTTGTGTGGGTGGATGCACGTGGTTAAGGCGTCTGCCTTAGCGTGGGTGGTGGGGGGGTGGTGGCTGGTAGGGTTAGCCCACACTGCTTCCCGCGTGCGCCTGTGGCTTACGCCGTTTACATGAACTTAACCCAGGGTGGCTTGAATAACCCAGGAATACCACGGGGGTATTATTATACACAGAACAGCAATACACTGGAGTACAAGGTGGTATAAATGCTTGGACTCACGTGGCTTACTTCTCAGACAGCAGAGTGGCTTGCTGGCTTAGTAGAATATTTTCACACAGATTGACTGGATTGGAATCTTGTGACAAACTAGCACAGCAAGGTAGAAGCTGGCTTAAGCCTAGGTTGACGTAGCTGGTGGTGGCTTTACTGGCTTGAATGGGACTCTCCCCTCTCTGGCTTACTCGTACAGAATTTGCAAAACCCGGGTCAACCCCTCGTAGGTTTTAGCAAAATTAACAAGTAAGGCACTTAGCTGACCAGGAGATACTGTAGATATATAGACTTCTTTGATGTAGGAGCTGGTAACGTGGTCGGTCTGGAGGCTGTTTGCTTGCTTGAAGTCTATCTCTCTATAACATCGTAATCGATAAAAATTACGGCACACCGCTGCTCACCACTTGTCGCGTGGGTCTTGGGAGAGATATATAGGAGGTCAAAGATACTCCTTGCTGGATGGTTACGGTATATTTACAGTAAGTGAAGGAGAGTCCAGCCACCCGTCTGTCTCGCCTGTAGGTCTAACGTTAGTGAGGGAGAGTGCCTATGAGAGGCTGTGCACATGCGCTGAGCCTCTGACGTCAGCGGGTACCGTGACGTCACACGCAATTGGACCAGCTGTATAAAAGGAAAGATACACTACACAAGTGTATATATGATACTGACACGACAAGTGTGTGTTGTGTTATGCATAATAATCAGATGACTGGGTATACCACACCACCCGTCAGAGGTACACATATATACAAGATGTATACCTGCATGACGGTGTACAAGATGTATACCTGCATGACGGTATACAAGATGTATTCCTGCATGATAGTATACATGATGTATACCTACATGACAGTATACAAGATGTATACCTACATGACAGTATACAAGATGTATACCTGCATGAGAGTATACAAGATGTATACTTGCATGACACTATACAATATGTATACCTTCATGACACTATACAAGATGTATACCTTCATGACAGTATACAAGACGTATACCTGCATGACAGTATACAAGATGTATACCTGAATGACAGTATACAAGATGTATACCTGAATGACAGTATACAAGATGTATTCCAGCATGACAGTATACAAGATGTGTACCTGCATGACAGTATACAAGATGTATACCTGCATGACAGTATACAAGATGTATACCTGCATAACAGTATACAAGATGTATTCCAGCACGACAGTATACAAGATGTGTACCTGCATGACAGTATACAAGATGTATTCCTGCATGACAGTATACAACATGTATACCTGAATGACAGTATGCAAGAAGTATACCTGCATGACAGTATACAAGATGTATACATGCATGACAGTATACAAGATGTATACCTGCATGACAGTATACAAGATGTATACCTGCATGACAGTATACAAGATGTATACCTGAATGACAGTATACAAGATGTATTCCTGCATGACAGTATACAAGATGTATACCTGCATGACAGTATACAAGATGTATACCTTCATGACGGTATACAAGATGTATACCTGCATGACAGTATACAAGATGTATACCTTCATGACGGTATACAAGATGTATACCTGCATGACAGTATACAAGATGTATACCTGCATGACAGTATACAAGATGTATACCTTTATGACAGTATAGAAGATGTATACTTTCATGACGGTATACAAGATGTATACCTTCATGACGGTATACAAGATGTATACCTTCATGACGGTATACAAGATGTATACCTTCATGACGGTATACAAGATGTATACCTTCATGACGGTATACAAGATGTATACCTTCATGACGGTATACAAGATGTATACCTGCATGACAGTATACAAGATGTATACCTGCATGACGGTATACAAGATGTATACCTTCATGACGGTATACAAGATGTATACCTTCATGACGGTATACAAGATGTATACCTGCATGACAGTATACAAGATGTATACCTGCATGACAGTATACAAGATGTATACCTTTATGACAGTATAGAAGATGTATACTTTCATGACGGTATACAAGATGTATACCTGCATGACAGTATACAAGATGTATACCTGCATGACAGTATACAAGATGTATACTTGCATGACAACAAAGTGGTCTTAGGTACATTTTTACTGCCAGGTTTTTTAAGTAAACTTGCAGTTGTTAATTCTGAGTTTTCTTGTATTTACTTAAGATTTTTGTCTTAGAAATATGAATTTTTATTATCTTATATATTCCTGTGTTCCTTTCCAGCTTATTTCATGAGTCATTACTCTGTGGTCGCACTGGGGTTCGTACGTCAGTTTGCGTGCGACCAGCAGTAACAGCCTGGTTGATCAGACCCTTATCCACCACGAGGCTAATTCTCAGACCTAGCCGCGGGGGCGTTGACCCCCGAAACCCTCTCCAGGTATACTCCAGGTATACACCAGGTATACTTCAAGTATACTCCAGGTATGCACCAGGTATACACCAGGTTTACTCCAGGTATATTCCAAGTATACACCAGGTATACTCCAGCTATACTCCAGCTATACACCAGGTATACTCCAGGTATACTCCAAGTATACACCAGGTATACTCCAGGTATACTCCAGCTATACACCAGGTATACTCCAGGTATACTCCAGCTATACACCAGGTATACTCCAGGTATACTCCAGGTATACTCCAAGTATACACCAGGTATACTCCAGGTATACTCCAGCTATACACCAGGTATACTCCAGGTATACTCCAAGTATACACCAGGTATACTCCAGGTAAATCACTGCAAAAATCTATTTCGATCAAGCCGACTTTTGCTTTCCTCCCAAAGCTTCATTTGTGTTGTCATAGTAATGTAAAAACTATGATAGGGATGAGAGTCTTGCTTTAAAAACCGTGATAGGGATGAGAGTCTTGCTTTAAAAACCGTGATAGGGATGAGAGTCTTGCTTTAAAAACCGTGATAGGGATGAGAGTCTTGCTTTAAAAACCGTGATAGGGATGAGAGTAGTTGACGTTCTTCACAAAAGTGTCATCTGAACACTCTTTTATAGACTTAACATGATACGTGATGATAGTGCCGTGGGAGAGTAACTTACATGATACGTGATGATAGTGCCGTGGGAGAGTAACTTTCTTTCATTGCTTGAATTGTAAAGCCACTCTGAAGTAGATGAAATCAGAAAAGAGTTATTCATATTTCTGAGACAGATTTTTCATCCAGTGGACTTAGAATGGCAGCTTCACCTCTAGCAGACCACGCTTCTCTTATTTTAGAAATCTAGTCAGGTTTGCGAAACGGGTCAAATCGTCCTTTTAAATATGCGCCGGAAAAGGTTCAGTTTTGAAAGGAATTCTTGAATAGTTGGGAAGTATTGGCCATGTCTGAGCCCGAGGATCCTCTAGAGTCTTTAGTATATCACACAAAGTCAATAATACCTCAACAAAAAGCGGCATTACAAATGATTACACAATATAATGCCAGACAACACACTCCCCTACTCTTCGAAAGCTTAAAGTAACTTAATAACATAATATTCTCTCATACTGTGCATACTATATATACAGGACAATCAGTTCTAATATAAACCCTGCTATGAAACTCTTGATAGATGGAACACAACTCAGTCACAACACACGACACAAAAATATCTGATATTCCCCGTCTAGAACTCAACCTGTGCAAAAACGCTGTGTATAAAAGGCCTTAAAATCTGCAACTCTGCCTGTTAGGTAAATGACACAGAGACAACTAATGTGACATTTTATTGTGGCAACGTTTCGCTCTCCAGGAGCTTTGTCAAGAAGTTACGTGACGGCTTGACAAAGCTCCTGGAGAGCGACACGTTGAAAAAAAAAAATGTCACGTCAGCTGTATCTTTGTCCATTTACCTAACATTTTGTCGGTAATTGTACTATTATTACTAAGTCTGTCTGAAGATTCCATAGGTTCCCTATCAACCAACCGCTTCAAAACAACTCTTAAAAAGTACCACCTTAGTGTGACGCTGATAACTATACGTATACTATACCAAACACTTCCTGAAACCTATTTTCATATAATTTTGTCCATGTTCTTGTTCTAGTTCTCCTTCAACTCCAATATATATATATATATATATATATATATATATATATATATATATATATATATATATATTGAAGCATGAGTGATGAATGTTGCAACGAGGAGAAGGCTGGAGGCAGTGGAGATGTCATGACTGAGGTCAATGTGTGGTGTGAATATAATGCAGAGAATTCGGAGTTTGGAAATTAGGAAGAGGTGCGGGATTACCAAAACTATTATCCAGAGAGCTGAGGAGAGGTTGTTGAGGTGGTTCGGACATGTAGAGAGAATGGAACGAGACAGAATAACTTCGAGAGTGTATAAATCTGTAGTGGAGGGAAGGCGGGGTAGGGGTCGGCCTAGGAAAGGTTGGAGGGAGGGGTAAAGGAAGTTTTGTGTGCGAGGGCTTGGACTTCCAGCAAGCATGTGTGAGCGTATTTGATAGGAGTGAATGGAGACAAATGGTTTTAATACTTGACGTGCTGTTGGAGTGTGAGAAAAGTAACATTTATGAAGGGATTCAGGGAAACCGGCAGGCCGGACTTGAGTCCTGGAGATGGGAAGTACAGTGTCTGCACTCTGAAGGAGGGGTGTTAATATTGCAGTTTTATAACTGTAGTGTAAAGCTCCCCTCTGGCAAGACAGTGATGGAGTGAATGATGATGAAAGTTTTTCTTTTTCGGGCCACCCTGCCTTGGTGGGAATCGGCCGATGTGTTAAAAAAAAAAAAAAAAAAATATATATATATATATATATATATATATATATAGCTCTGCTGGGTGCGTGATTCTTGTAGGATTGCGTGGTCCTGTGGGTTAGAGCGTCATGTGTGATTTTTGCTAACCATGGGGCAGGTCAAAACGACATGGGTTCGAAAAGGTTGGAGGGAGAGGGTAAAGGAGGTTTTGTGGGCGAGGAGCTTGGACATCCAGCAAGCATGCGTGAACGTGTTAGATAGGAGTGAATGGATACGAATGGTTTTTGAGACCTGACGAGCTGTTGGATTGTGAGCAGGGTAATATTTTGTTAAGGGATTCAGGAAAACCGGTTAGCTGGAAATGGGAAGTACAGTGCCTGCATTTTAAAGGAGGAGTTTAGGAAATTGGCAGTTTGGATGGACTTCTGAACTGTCGTATATGAGCGCCTCTGCAGACAGTGATTATGTATGAGTGATGGTGAAAGTGTTGAATGATGATGAAAGTATTTTTCTTTATTTTTGGGTTTTGCTTTCTTTCTGGATTTTCTCTCTTTTGGGTTACCCTTCCTAGGTGGGAAACAGCCGATGTGGTAATATATATATATATATATATATATATATATATATATATATATATATATATATATATATATATATATATATATATATATATATATATATATATAGTGATGGAAGTAAATATACACACATAGAAGAGAGGAGCTTACGACGACGTTTCGGTCCGACTTGGACCATTTACAAAGTCACACTGGAACGTCGTGGTGAGCTCCTCTCTTCTATGTGAGGGTTATTTGTGTATTGTTACAGTCACGGTATTGTGCCATTTTTTGTTGTTGATGGAAGTAATTGGTATGGTGATGGAAGTAGCTGTTATAGTTGGTAGATGGATCTATAACTTCCTAACAAATAGAAGACAAAAAGTAATAGTAAACAGAGTAAATTCAGTGGAGGATACTGTGAAAAGCTCATGATTACCTAACGAGGTCCCCATCAGGGCTTCAAATAAAGGCCTCCCATCAGATGTACTTAATGAATAACAAAGAATTGCTTTGGGGTATACTTATAATAATAATAATAATATAATATCTTTATTTACTACAAGTACATGTACAAGGTATATAGACCATAGCTGACATCAGAGACATACTACTATATAGAAAGCCCCTTGTTATGCTGAGCATTTCCCGCAAATTAGGTCAGTTTTGTCCCAGAATGCGACCCACACCAGTCGACTAACACCCAAGTACCCATTATAAACTGATGGGTGAACAGGGTCAGGGACAGCAGGTGTCTTATGGAA
Source organism: Cherax destructor (assembly GCA_009830355.1). Taxonomy (NCBI): domain Eukaryota; kingdom Metazoa; phylum Arthropoda; class Malacostraca; order Decapoda; family Parastacidae; genus Cherax; species Cherax destructor. Next base: position 28,427 of record WNWK01019808.1, on the reverse strand, counting down.
ACACGTCCCTAATGTTTTCCAGCCGTACTGGAGGAGATTCGAACCCCGGACCTCAGTGTGAGCTAAGTGCGCTAGCGATCCAGCTATGGGACACCTGATCAGTTATACCTTCCCGTGTATATACTGCATACACAACCATTTTTAATTACCTGGAGTCTACCTGGAGAGAGTTCCAGGGGTCAACGCCCCTGCGGCCCAGTCTGTGACCAGGCCTCATGTTGGATCAGGGCCTGATCAACCAGGCTGTTACTGCTGGCCGCACGCAGTCCAATGTACGAACCACAGCCTGGCTGGTCAGGTACCGAGTTTAGGTGCCTGTCCAGTGCCTGCTTGAAGACAGCCAAGGATTTATTGGTAATCCCCCTGATGTATGCTGGGAGGCAGTTGAACAGTCTTGGGCCGATGTGTTAGTTACCATTTTGTCCTAGGCACATGTCGATTAGACACTAGGCCTGTTGTGTGTGTGTGTGTGTGTGTTAGTTACCATTTTGTCCTAGGCACATGTCAATTAGACACTAGGCCTGTTGTATGTATGTGTGTGTATGTGTGTGTAAGGAAACACTTCGAAATGTTTCTGCCCCACCGGGAATTGAACCCGGCCCCTCCGTGCGTGAAGCAAGAGCTTTACCACTGGGCCACCGGGGGCGTAATACGTGTGTGTGTGTGTACTCACCTATTTGTACTCACCTATTTGTGGTTGCAGGGGTCGAGTCATAGCTCCTGGCCCCGCCTCTTCACTGATTGCTACTAGGTCCTCTCTCTCCCTGCTCCATGAGCTTTATCAAACCTAGTCTTAAAACTATGTATGGTTCCTGCCTCCACTATGTCGCTTTCTAAGCTATTCCACTTCCTGACAACTCTATGACTGAAGAAATACTTCCTAACATCCCTTTGACTCATAGGAGTCTTCAACTTCCAATTATGACCCCTTGTTTCTGTGTCCCCTCTCTGGAACATCTTGTCTCTGTCCACCTTATCTATTCCTCGCAGTATTTTATATGTCGTTATCATGTCTCCCCTAACCCTCCTGTCCTCTAGTGTCGTCAGGCCGATTTCCCTTAACCTTTCTTCGTAGGACAATCCCCTTAGCTCTGGGACTAGTCTTGTTGCAAACCTTTGCACTTTCTCTAATTTCTTGACGTGCTTGACCAGGTGTGGGTTCCAAACCGGTGCTGCATACTCCAGTATGGGCCTGACGTATATGGTATACAGAGTCTTGAATGATTCCTTAGTGAGGTATTGGAACGCTATTCTTAGGTTTGCCAGCCGCCCGTATGCTGCAGCAGTTATCTGATTGATGTGTGCCTCAGGAGATGTGCTCGGTATTATACTCACCCCAAGATCTTTTCTTTGAGTGAGGCTTGCAGTCTTTGGCCACCTAGACTATACTCTGTCTGCGGTCTTCTTTGCCCTTCCCCGATATTCATGACTTTACATTTGGCAGGGTTAAATTCAAGGAGCCAGTTACTGGACCAGGCTTGCAGCCTGTCCAGGTCTCTTTGTAGTCCTGCCTGATCCTCGACTGATTTTATTCTTCTCATTAACTTCACATCATCTGCAAACAGGGACACTTCTGAGTCTATCCCTTCCGTTATGTCATTCACATATACCAAAAACAGTACAGGTCCTAAGACTGACCCTTGTGGAACTCCACTCGTCACAGGTGCCCACTCTGACATCTCGTCACGTACCATGACTCGTTGTTGCCTCCCTGTCAGATATTCTCTGATCCATTGCAGTGTTTTTCCTGTTACGTGTGCCTGATCCTTTAGCTTTTGCATTAACCTCTTGTGAGGAACTGTGTCGAACGCCTTCTTGCAGTCCAAAAAAATGCAGTCTATCCACCCCTCTCTCTCGTGTCTTACTTCTGTTACCTTATCATAAAACTCCAGTAGGTTTGTGACACAGGATTTTCCTTCCCTGAAACCGTACTGGTGTGTGTGTGTGTGTGTGTGTGTGTGTGTGTGTGTGTGTGTGTGTGTGTGTGTGTGTGTGTGTGTGTGTGTGTACTCACCTAGTTGTACTCACCTAGTTGTGGTTGCAGGGGTCGAGTCAAAGCTCCTGGCCCCGCCTCTTCACTGGCCGCTACTGGGTCACTCTCCCTGCGCCATGAGCTTTATCATACCTCTGCTTAAAGCTATGTATAGAGCCTGCCTCCACTACATCGCTTCCTAAACTATTCCACTTCCCGACAACTCTGTGACTGAAGAAATACTTCCTAACATCTCTGTGATTCATCTGAGTCTTCAACTTCCATCTGTGTCCCCTTGTTGTTGTGTCCCATCTCTGGAACATTCTGTCTCTGTCCACTTTGTCAATTCCTCTCAGTATCTTATATGTTGTTATCATGTCTCCCCTATCTCTCCTGTCCTCCAGTGTCGTCAGGTCGATTTCCCTTAACCTCCCTCGTAGGACATACCCTTAGCTCCGGGACTAGTCTTGTTGCAAACCTTTGCACTTTCTCGAGCTTCTTCACATGCTTGGCTAGGTGTGGGTTCCAAACTGGTGCTGCATACTCCAATATGGGCCTAACGTACACAGTGTACAGGGTCCTGAACGATTCTTTATTAAGGTGTCGGAATGCTGTTCTTAGGTTTGCTAGGCGCCCATATGCTGCAGCAGTTATTTGGTTGATGTGCGCCTCAGGAGATGTGTCTGGTGTTATACTCACCCCAAGATCTTTTCCTTGATTGAGGTTTGCAGTCTCTGGCCCCTAGGCTGTACTCCGTCTGCGGTCTTCTTTGCCCTTCCCCAATCTTCATGACTTTGCACTTGGTGGGGTTGAACTCCAGGAGCCAGTTGCTGGACCAGGCTTGCAGGCTGTCCAGATCCCTTTGTAGTTCTGCCTGGTCCTCGTCCGATTGAATTCTTCTCATCAACTTCACATCATCTGCAAACAGGGACACTTCGGAGTCTATTCCTTCCGTCATGTCGTTCACAAATACCAGAAACAGCACTGGTCCCAGGACTGACCCCTGTGGAACCCCGCTCGTCACCGGCGCCCACTCTGACACCTCGCCACGTACCATGACTCGCTGCTGTCTCCTGACAGGTATTCCCTGATCCAATGTAGTGCCTTCCCTGTTACCCTGCCTGGTCCTCCAGCTTCTGCACTAATCTCTTGTGTGGAACTGTGTCAAACGCCTTCTTACAATCCAAGAATATGCAATCTACCCACCCCTCTCTCTCTTGCCTTATCGCTGTCACCCTGTCGTAGAACTCCAGTAGGTTTGTGACACAGGATTTCCCGTCCCTGAAACCGTGTTGGCCGTCGTTGATAAGCTCATTCCTTTCTAGGTGCTCAACCACCCTTCTCCTGACTATCTTCTCCATGACCTTGCATACAATACATGTCAGTGACACTGGTCTGTAGTTTAGTGCTACGTTCCTGTCTCCTTTTTAAAAATTGGAACTACATTTGCTGTCTTCCAAACCTCAGGTAGTTGCCCTGTTTCGATAGATGTGTTGAAGATCGTTGTTAGGGGTACACATAGCTCCTCTGCTCCCTCTCTCAGGACCCATGGAGAGATGTTATCTGGCCCCATCGCCTTTGAAGTATCTAGCTCGCTTAGTAGCCTCTTCACTTCCTCCTCATTTGTGTGTATTGTGTCCAGCACTTGATGGTGTACCCTACCTCTCCTCCTTTCTGGAGGCCCTTCTATCTCCTCTGTGAACACCTTTGAATCTCATGTTGAGCTCCTCACACACTTCCCGGTCATTTCTTGTGACCTCCCCTCCTACCTTCCTCAGCCTGATCACCTGGTCCTTGACTGTTGTTCTCCTCCTGATGTGGCTGTACAGCAGCTTTGGGTCAGATTTGGCTTTCGCTGCTATGTCATTCTCGTACTGTCTTTGGGCCTCCTTCTGATCTGTGCATATTCATTTCTGGCTCTACGACTGCTCTCCTTATTCTCCGGGGTTCTTTGCCTTCTGTACCTCTTCCATTCCCTTGCACACTTGGTTTTGGCTTCCCTGCACCTTTGGGTGAACCATGGGCTCATCCTGTCTTTTTCGCTTCTCCTGTTACCCTTGGGTATAAACCTCTCCTCAGCTTCCTTGCAAATTGTTGTCATATATTCCATCATCTCGTCTACTGACTTCCCTGCCATCTCTCTGTCCCACTGAACTCTGTGCAGGAAGTTCCTCATGCCCACATAGTCACCTTTCTTGTAGTTTGGCTTCATTTGTGCAGCCCTTCCTGCTTCCCCTCCACTTGTAACTCTACTATGTATTCGAAACTTAGAACCATATGATCACTGGCCCCAAGGGGGCTTTCATGTGTGATGTCCTCAATATCTGCACTACTCAGGGTGAATACTAGGTCCAGTCTCGCTGGTTCGTCATTTCCTCTCTCTCTGGTAGTGTCCCTTACGTGTTGGTACATGAGATTTTCCAGTACCACCTCCAGCATCTTAGCCCTCCACGTTTCTTGGCCCCCATGTGGCTCCAAGTTCTCCCAATCAATTTCCTTATGGTTGAAGTCACCCATGATCAGTAGCTTCGCCCGCTCGCGCGAGCCCTTCTGGCCACTTCTGCCAGAGTGTCAATCATCGCTCTGTTACTCTCATCATACTCTTGCCTTGGCCTCCTGCTGTTCTGTGGTGGGTTATACATCACTGCAATTACCACCTTGGGACCTCCAGACTGTAGCATCCCTACTATGTAATCCCCAGCTTCTCCTCCGTCTCCTCTCTCCCCTCTCGTCAAAATCCCATCGGTTTTTGATCAGCAGTGCCACTCCTCCACCCCTCTGTTCCCTCTGTCTTTCCTCAGGATCTGGTATCCCATTGGAAAGATGGCATCTGTTATCATACCTGTGAGCTTGGTTTCTGTGAGAGCTATTATGTCCGGTGATGCCTCTTTGACTCTTTCGTGCCACTCCTCCCACTTATTTGTTATTCCATCAGCATTGGTGTACCATACCTTCAGTTTCCTCTCTACTACTGTGTTTTGGGGGTCTGTGAGGGTGGGGGACCTGGTGGTGTACTGTGGGATTCTATAGTGGAGTGTTGGGTGGGGGCTGAGATTGTTGGTTGTAGTTTGTGTTGGGATAGTGTGCTTGGTTGTTGGTTGTTTGGGATGGTTCTGTGTGTGCTTGTTCTTGTTGCTCCGCCCTGCTCTGGTTGTCCTCTACTGATTCTGTCCTTGTCCCTCCTCCTCGCTCCTTTCGCCTTTGTGTCCTCTCCCTCAGCTGCTGTCGTTCTGTTTTTGTTCTGTCCCGGTCTAGGAACACCCTCCTGTATTCTTCCGTTTCCTTCAATCGTGGTTTCTCTTGGAGGATTCTGTCTCTCTCTGTTTCTGTCCTGAGAATCAGCTTGAGCGGTCGTTTTCTCCCTTCGAGTACCCCCCTATTCTCTGAAAATTTACAATCTCGGACATGTCTTCTTCACCTATTTCTTTGAGTATGCTCTCAATCTCCTTTCTTTCTGCCTGCCGTCTTTCAGTGTGTGTCCTTCCCTCACTCTCCTTCAGCCCATGAATAAACACTGCCTTTGCCCTCTCCTCCTCCCATTGCCTTTCCCTCTGCAGCTCAGGCTCCTGTTTCTCCCTTCTTTTTTCCTGTTGCTCTTGGTGGCATGATCGTTCCTCTGCATTTGCCCTATTCCCTCTCCACCTGCTCTCAGCTGCTCACCCTCTTCGCTCCTTGGCCCTGCTTGGTAGGCAGATACGGCCATAGCGTAAGTTACATCTTCCTTCCCGATGGGCCCCCTTGATGCTGTGTCTTTACTGGTCAATACCCCTGTAACCTGCTTCAGCCTGTTTACCTCATCTTCTAGGCCCCTTATCCTGGCTACTGCATCTTCAGCTTGTGCCTCCCAGTTCTTCTTCTCCTCCTCCAACCTCTTTTCCAGTTTCACAGAAAGCTCTCTCTCCATCTTTGCAGAAAGCTCTCCTAGTTTTCTCTCCCACTCTTGTTCCATCCTTTTGCACTGCTCTTTCATCCATTCTTCCTTACCAGAGCCGTTCTCCTCTGGACCCTGGGTCCTGCGAGTCCCTACCACCATTTTTTTTTTTTTTTTTTTTTTTTTTTGGGAGTGTGTGTGTGTGTGTGTGTGTGTGTGTGTGTGTGTGACGAAACACTTCGAAAATGTTTCGGCCCCACCGGGAATTGAACCCGGGCCCTCCGTGCGTGAAGCAAGAGCGCTAGCCACCATGCCATCGGGGTGTGTGTATGTATATATATGCATGTGCATGCCTGTGTAGTGTGACCTACGTGTAAGTAGAAGTAGCTAGATATACCTGTTATCCAGCGTGTTTATGAGACAAAAAAGAGACCAGCAATCCTACCATCATGTAAAACAGTTTCAGGTTTCTGTTTCAGTCACCTGGCAGGACGGTAGTACCTCCCTGGGTGGTTGCTGTCTAAGAACCTACTACCTATGATAATAATAATAATATTTTATTTCATTGCAAGTTTACATCGAGATTTTGTAATTACAATATGGAATTGAAGTGCAAAGAGAGCCACTATCATGCCATGGCATTATGGGCAGACGTAATCACGACTTATAGACTACTTAATACTAGAGAAATTGATAATTTTGTTATAATTAAACATATCTTATGTTTATAGCAGATAATAAGTTTACTCAAATTACAATCTGAGGATTTTATATTTTGACAAAGTGTTTTGTAAAATGGTTATATCAATAGTAAATACTGCAATTATATTATGGGTAAATAACAATGAGCATTGTTGAAAGTAGTTATCATGTATAAGTTGAGGGAGTTCTGACCTTGTCGAGCAAGAGAGAGAGTACATTTGTAAACATATTTAAATTACTAAATTCATCTTTTTCAGGTGTACAAGGACTCCCTGTATCAGCCTTGGAATCTCAGAACTGAAAGTCCTGGGGGTCCTCCTGAATCTCACTCAGAACCTCTTGAAGATCCTAAAATTGTGTCAATGGGCCCTGAAATTGTAAAAGATGAACATAACGTAATTGAGAATCCTAAAATCGCTTCTGAAGGATCTGCACATGATGAAATGGTCACTAGCCTTCCTGAAGGCCCTAATGTTATCATTCCGACCCCCGACGATGCTTCTAAATATTCTAATATGCAAAGCAACGTCCTTAGAGATACAGAGGTTGTTTCTGAGGGCCCCAAAGAGGTGGTTGAAGAGCCTGAAGCCATCTCTATAAGCCCTGGGAACACTGAAGACGTTATCGACAAAGCTTCCAGCAACCCTGAATCTATCCCAGACGACGGCTCCAGCTCTTCGGAAGACCTTAATGTGGTCGCAGGCGATGACAGGTCCTCGGAGGGCCCTGAGGAAGTTTCAGACGTGGTTGTGGTGGCCCTGGGGGGAGGAGAAGACCTGGTGGTAATAGCACAAATTGCCTCCCTACTCAACAGTCAGGGCCACAGTGTTGCAGCCATCGTCTACGGTTCTCCTCACAGAGATGAGATCTTCCCTCCGGGAGTCAAGGTGAATGTGATGCACTATTTTGAAGCTATATGTATATGCAAATATAGATGCTTTAGTAGGTCATTTGCATTGTGATATCCAAACAGTTCTGGAAATAAAGCGAAATAATGAAAGGCAGAGAACATGAATGATTCCTTTGCATAATGAAAAAGGGGAGAGTGCAAGAATTATAGTGGAATAATCTGTCTTGAGTATACCGACTACAGTTTATTTTAGAATTATATTTGAAAGAGTTAGAGATAAGACAGATAGTAACAAGGAGAATGTGAGAAGTGTGTGGAATGTGTAGATCAAGGGTTTACACTGAGCCATATAAGTGACAGTACTTACAGTAGATAAAGGTAAGGAAGTTTTGTTTATTTATGCATTTATAAAAGGCATATGAAAGGTGGATTGGGAAACAGATGTTTTAACAGGTGGTAGGTTACTAAAAGTTATAAAAAGTATGCGGATATTGTGCGGATAGTGAGGCTCAGGTTAGAATATGTAGGACTATTTTCCAGTAAAATTAGGCCTTAGACGGGGATGGATGAAGTCGTAATAATGTTGGTAGAATTACCAACAATATGTTAGGTAAAAGAACATAAATGCTTTGTCAAGAAGTTACGGCTTGATAAAGCTCCTGGAGAGCGAAACGTTGCCACAATAAAATGTCTCATTAGTTGCATTTGTGTCCTTTTACCTCACATGGATGAAGTCACCATGGTTGTTTAGCATATTTATAGTGGGGGTTGTTAATGTGTTGGAGGAAATTGCCACAGTTGCTCTTTGTCGATGACACAGACAGTGCTTTTGGAAGATTCTGAGGAGAAGCTGTGTAAGGTTGGTGCAGGGAGTTGGGAGGCTATGTAAAAGAAAGAAAATAAAAGTGAACACAGAAAAGAGGAGGGTGATGAGAGTAACAAAAAGACAATGGCATTGATAGACTGTGCATCAGATTGGAGGGAGAGAGTATGGTAGAAATAATTTCATTCAGATATTTGGAGTAGACATGTCACCACGAATGACTCATAAAATATACGAGCGAAAGACATGTTAGGTTGTGTGTTGAGGCATCTGTGGAGGTTTATCTATGGACTCAAAAAGGAAAATGTACCAGAGTATAGTGGCACCAGCACTTTTATATGGGTATGAGGTACGAACTTTAAATGTTGTAGTGAGAAGGAAGCTTGAGGCGGTGGAGATGTAATGTTTGAGAGGAATATGTGGTGTGACTTATGTAAAGAATTCAGAGCTTAGAAATTAGAAGTCTGTGCGGGGGTTACCAAAGACATAGTTCAAAGAGCTGAGGAGGGGTTCTTGAGGTAGTTTAGGCATTTTGAGAGGATGGAGAAAGAGAGAATGACCAAGAGGGAGTATAAATCTGGGCTGGAAGGAAGGAGGGGTAGGTAGGAGTCACCAAGGAAAGGTTAGAGGGAGCGGGTAAAAAAAATTGAGTACTAGGGGCTTGAGCATGCAATAGGTCTGTGTTAGAATAGTGTGGATCAAATGTCTTTTATGGTTTGACATGCTGGTACAGTGTAAACAAAGAAACAATTATGAAAAGATTCAGGGAAACCAATTAGCCGGACTTGAATCCTGGAGGTGGGAAGTATAGTGCCTTCACCCAGGAGGAGGGGCGAGGACATTGTGATATCTGCGTACTTCTGACATTACAACTGCTGTATATTAATGATACATAAAACTGCCAATAACAAGTGTGCAACACCTGGGCATCTTGACTGTGCAGATGCTTAGCTAACCAGTGGGTTATTCAGTTTACCAGTCTTAATGATGGAACTTCAAGTGTTCTGAGTAGCTCAGATCTTTGACGGAATTTATACAAGTACTGAAGGTTCTTCGTACATTATACAGCTTTTACATCTCTTCTGCCTTGAAGGTGACCATCAGTGTACAGCCTAGAGAGAGAGAACAAGTGACTTAAAGATAATCATCACTGGCTGGCTTGCGATATTCTATTTTCAATGTTTTAGTTTGCAGTCAATTATTTTCCCTGTGTTAGTGATGGAGAGAAATGGTATAAAATACCTACAAGATAGATAAAGACACAAATGCAGTATAATGTGATAATAACATTGTTGTTATTCTTGAATGTGAGATTCTATGATATTGTCATTCACAAGTGTTCCTTATTAAACTTCCGCTTTATCGAGTGATTCTGTTTTTTTTGTACTCACGTTCATTATTATCCCAATTCTTCCACAGTGGAGCAATTGAAATTTGTCCTCAGTGAACATCATATTGTTATCGGAGGCTCACCCAGTGAAGGACTTACTTCATATCTGCTTGAAGGTTCACTGTAGTTATGCTAGTCCAAGTGCTCGACCGATCTCTCACTTATCTTGTTAAGGAATAGTAAAAAAACTGAAGGAAAATGTGTCTTATATATCAGAGATTAACCAAATTATGCTGCAACTAACACATAGCAAGAGAGGCAGTACCTTACTGACGGATCATGGGCCAGTAGGCCTACAGCAACTCAAAACTACGTCAGTCGTTCAGTCGTTGATTTGCTTGTTAAAATTTTCACGGTTCTTGCCCCATCAATGGGGTGATGGTTCTTGCCCCATTAATGGGGTGATGGTCCTTGCTCCACAGAACTTGACAGACGCATGCCTATCTGACATCACCCTGACGCCAAATGACTTCGAAAAGGCAATAAATGACATACCCATGCACTCCGCTCCAGGCCCAGACTCCGTGTTCATCAAGAACTGCAAGAAGCAACTATCACGTGCTTTTAACATCCTATGGAGAGGGAGCATGGACACTGGGGTCGTCCCGCAGTTACTAAAAACAACAGACATAGCCCCACTCCACAAAGGGGGCAGTAAAGCAATAGCAAAGAACTACAGACCAATAGCGCTAACGTCCCATTTCATAAAAATTTTTGAAAGGGTTCTAAGAAGCAAGATTGCCACTCATCTTGATACCCATCAATTGCACAACCCAGGGCAGCATGGGTTTAGAGCAGGTCGCTCCTGTCTGTCCCAACTACTGGACCACTACGACAAGGTCCTGGATGCTCTAGAAGACAAACAGAATGCAGATGTTATACACACAGACTTTGCAAAAGCCTTTGATAAGTGTGACCATGGTGTAATAGCACACAAAATGCGTGATAAAGGAATAACAGGAAAAGTTGATAGATGGATCTATAATTTCCTAACAAGTAGAACACAAAGAGTAGTAGTCAACAGAGTAAAGTCTGAGGCGGCTACTGTGAAAAACTCTGTTCCACAAGGCACAGTACTAGCTCCCATCCTGTTCCTCATCCTCATATCGGACATAGACAGGGATATAAGCCACAGTGCCGTGTCTTCCTTTGCAGATGACACCCGAATCTGTATGACAGTGTCCACCGTTGAAGACACTGCAAGACTCCAAGCAGACATAAACCAAATCTTTAAATGGGCTGCAGAAAACAATATAAAGTTCAATGATGAGAAATTTCAATTTCTCAGATACGGAAAACGTGAGGAAATTAAAATCTCATCGGAGTACAAAACAAATTCCAACCACACAATAGAGCGAAAAACTAATGTCAAAGACCTGGGAGTGATCATGTCAGAGGATCTCACCTTCAAGGACCATAACACCGTAGCAACCACAGGATGGATAATGAGAACCTTCAAAACCAGGGATGCCAAGCCCATGTTGACACTTTACAGATCGCTTGTTCTATTTAGGCTGGAATATTGCTGCACACTAACTGCACCTTTCAAGGCGGGTGAAATTGCTGACCTTGAAAATGTGAAGAGAACCTTCACCGCACGCATAAGTGCGATAAACCACCTCAATTACTGGGAACGTTTGAAGTTCCTAAACCTGTACTCTCTAGAACGCAGGCGGGAGAGATACATTATTATATACACGTGGAAAATTCTCGAGGGACTAGTACCAAACTTGCACACGAGAGTCACTCCCTACGAAAGCATAAGACTCGGCAGGCGATGTAACATCCCCCCAATGAAAAGCAGGGGTGCCACTAGCACGTTGAGGGACAACACAATAAGTGTCAGGGGCCCAATATTGTTCAACTGCCTCCCAGCATACATCAGGGGGATTACCAACAAACCCCTGGCTGTCTTCAAGCAGGCACTGGACAGGCACCTAAAGTCGGTACCTGACCAGCCAGGCTGTGGTTCGTACGTTGGACTTCGTGCGGCCAGCAGTAACAGCCTGGTTGATCAGGCTCTGGTCCAACATGAGGCCTGGTCACATACCGGGCCGCAGGGGCGTTGACCCCTGGAATTCTCTCCAGGTAATCAATGGGGTGATGGTTCTTGTTCCATCAATGAGGTGACGGTTCTTGTCCCATCAATGGGGTGATAGTTATTGCCCCATCAATGGGATGATGGTTCTTATTCCATCAATGGGGTGACGGTTCTTGTCCCATCACTGGGGTGATAGTTATTACCCCATCAATGGGTGATGGTTCTTGCCTCATCAATGGGATGACGGTTCTTGCCCCATCAATGGGGTGACGGTTCTTGCCCCATCAATTGGGTGATGGTTCTTGCCCCAATATTGCGATACACAATACTACTATAGAGTAGTGCTACTTACATTGCTACTGTCACCATTGCTATTACAAACAATGCTATTAATTAATACTTATGAGTGTTAGGGTTTAGTAGATCAACCTCCTAGTCTTCCAACCCCATGGCCCTTTACATAATAATTAATAATAATAATAATAATAATAATGATAATAATAATAATATAGATAAAATCATATTTTATACATAATAATTATAATAATTATAATAATAATAATAACAGTAATAATAATAATAGATAATTATGAACTTTAAACATAATCACTACCCTAACTAACTACTACTACTACACTAATTTATATTACTACTACTACACTAATACTACTACTAATATATACTACTGAACTTACATTACTACTACACTACTACTACTACACACCAGCAAGTTAATATTAATACTACATTATTACAATAATAATTAATACAACTATACACTACAATGTCTTGCCTACATCAACCAGGTTTGCAACAACTACATATCAACAGTTTACAACACTGACATGTTTGTAACAGGTGTTGCAGACAACACTGACAAGTGTCTTGCCTCATCAACTCAATGAGTGAAAGTTTGCAGACAACACTGACAAGTGTCTTGCTCATCAACCAGGTGTTGCAGACAACACTGACAGTGTCTTGTCTCATCAACCAGGTGTTGCAGACAACACTGACAAGTGTCTTGCCTCATCAACCAGGTGTTGCAGACAACACTGACTAGTGTCTTGTCTCATCAACCAGGTGTTGCAGACAACACTGACAAGTGTCTTGTCTCATCAACCAGGTGTTGCAGACAACACTGACAAGTGTCTTGTCTCATCAACCAGGTGTTGCAGACAACACTGACAAGTGTCTTGTCTCATCAACCAGGTGTTGCAGACAACACTGACAAGTGTCTTGCCTCATCAACCAGGTGTTGCAGACAACACTGACTAGTGTCTTGTCTCATCAACCAGGTGTTGCAGACAACACTGACAAGTGTCTTGCCTCATCAACCAGGTGTTGCAGACAACACTGACAAGTGTCTTGTCTCATCAACCAGGTGTTGCAGACAACACTGACTAGTGTCTTGTCTCATCAACCAGGTGTTGCAGACAACACTGACAAGTGTCTTGTCTCATCAACCAGGTGTTGCAGACAACACTGACAAGTGTCTTGCCTCATCAACCAGGTGTTGCAGACAACACTGACTAGTGTCTTGTCTCATCAACCAGGTGTTGCAGACAACACTGACAAGTGTCTTGTCTCATCAACCAGGTGTTGCAGACAACACTGACTAGTGTCTTGTCTCATCAACCAGGTGTTGCAGACAACACTGACAAGTGTCTTGTCTCATCAACCAGGTGTTGCAGACAACACTGACAAGTGTCTTGTCTCATCAACCAGGTGTTGCAGACAACACTGACAAGTGTCTTGCCTCATCAACCAGGTGTTGCAGACAACACTGACTAGTGTCTTGTCTCATCAACCAGGTGTTGCAGACAACACTGACAAGTGTCTTGTCTCATCAACCAGGTGTTGCAGACAACACTGACAAGTGTCTTGCCTCATCAACCAGGTGTTGCAGACAACACTGACTAGTGTCTTGTCTCATCAACCAGGTGTTGCAGACAACACTGACAAGTGTCTTGTCTCATCAACCAGGTGTTGCAGACAACACTGACTAGTGTCTTGTCTCATCAACCAGGTGTTGCAGACAACACTGACAAGTGTCTTGTCTCATCAACCAGGTGTTGCAGACAACATTGACAAGTGTCTTGCCTCATCAACCAGGTGTTGCAGACAACACTGACAAGTGTCTTGCCTCATCAACCAGGTGTTGCAGATTGTTGCAGCTGAAGACGATCCTATGTACCACAAGGGCGAGGCTGTGGGCGTGACCCCGGGAGAGGACGCGGGCGTGGAGTGGGTGAACGGGCGTGTAGTATCCTCCAGAATATGGGCGTGTAGGGAGATGACAAGCAAGGCGTGGGTGGGACGTGTCATGTCCCACGCCAAGTTAGTAGTTACCCCACTATTCCTCCACGACATGTGCGTGTTGGGACTAGCCCAGCGGGCGGGGGTGAAGGTTGTGGGCGTGGTGACGTCACGTGTGGGGGCGTGGTGGGTGTGGGATCACCTGGGTGTGCTACCCTCCCTGGCATCAACACCAGTACCACCTCATCACATGACAGACACGTCTATATGGGCGCGAGCATCAAACTTAGCCAGCCATTATGGGTGAGTTGTCTTGTGCTGCCTTGTACTGATAGTGTACATGTACTACATGTACTCACCTAATTGTGGTTTCATGGGTCGATTCACAGCTCCTGGCCCAGCCTCTTCACTGGTCGTTACTAGGTCCACTCTCTCCATGCTCCATGAGCTTTGTCGTACCTCTTCTTAAAACTATGTATGGATCCTGCCTCCACTACATCACTCTCCAGACTATTCCACTTTCTGACAACTCTATGACTGAAGAAATACTTCCTAACATCCCTGGGACTCGTCTGAGTCTTCAACTTCCAATTGTGACCCCTTGTTGCTGTGTCCCATCTCTGGAACATCCTGTCTCTGTCCACCTTGTCAATTCCTCTCAGGATTTTATTAGTCGTTATCATGTCCTCCCTGTCTCTCCTGTCCTCCAGTGTCGTCTGGTCGATTTCCCTTAATCTCTCCTCGTAGGACATGCCCCGTAGCTCCTGGACTAGTCTTGTTGCAAACCTATGCACTTTTTCTAATTTCTTGACGTGCTTGATTAGGTGTGGGTTCCAGAGTAGTGCTGCATACTCCAGTATGGGCCTGACGTACACGGTATACAGTGTCCTGAATGACTTCTTACTGAGATGCCGGGACGCTATTCTTAGGGTTGATAGGTGCCCATATGCTGCAGCAGTTATTTGGTTGATGTGCGCTTCAGGAGATGTCCTCGGTGTAATACTCACCCTCAGATCCTTTTTCTTGAGTGAGGTTTGCAGTCTTTGGCCTCCTAAACTGTACTCTGTCTGCGATCTTCTTTGCCCTTCCCCGATCTTCATGACTTTGCACTTGGTGGGGCTAAACTCTAGGAGCCAGTTGCTGGACCAGGCCTGCAGCCTGTCCAGATCCCTTTTTAGTCTTGCCCGGTTCTCATATGACTGAATTCTCATCATTAGCTTCACATCTTCTGCAAACAGGAACACTTCTTAATCTATCCCTTCTGGCATGTCATTCACATATACCAGAAACAGCGGCGGTCCCAGGACTGACCCCTGTGGAACCCCGCTCGTCAAAGGCTCCCACTTTGACATTTCGTCACGTACCATGACTCGCTGTTGTCTTCCCATCAGGTATTCCCTGATCCATTGCAGTGCCTTCCCTGTTATACCTGCCTGGTTCTCCAGCTTTTGCACTAATCTCTTGTGTGGGACTGTGTCAAACGCCTTCTTACAGTCCAAGAAAACGCAGTCTACACCTCTCTCTCTCTCTCTCTTGCCTTACTGCTGTCACCTTGTCGTAGAATTCCAGTAGGTTTGTGACACAGGATTTCCCTTCTCTGAAACCGTGCTGATTGTCATGAATTAGCTCATTCCTTTTTAGGTGTTCCACCACTCTTCTCCTGATAATCTTCTCCATGACTTAGCATACTATACATGTCAGAGACACTGGTCAGTAATTTAACGCTGCGTGCCTGTCTTCTTTCTTAAAAATTGGGACTACATTTGCTGTTTTCCACACCTCAGGTAGTTGCCCTGTTTCGATAGACGTGTTGAAGATTGTTGTTAGGGATACATAGAGGGTCTCTGCTCCTTTTCACATGACCCAGGGAGAGATTTTGAGGTATCTAGTTCACATAACAGCCTCTTCACCTCCTCCTCGGTTATATATATTGTGTCCACCACTGCAAATACTTCTTTAAATCTCTTGTTGAGCTCCTCACACACTTCTTGGTCGTTTCTTGTGATCTCCCCTCCTTTCTTCCTCAGCCTGATTTGTCATATATACCATTGTACTATACTTATGTAGTATAGCTTGGTACCAGCCATTTATAGTTAGGCTCCCTTTTGAACCTGTGACGTCACGAGCCCCTCATGTGGGACGCTAGCCCCGGGCATTCTGCCTCACTCTTTGGATCACCGTAGGCATAGCAGGTATGGCTGGCACTGGTTCTCCTCACAGATTAAGTCAATATACCGTAACCACCCTACCAGTGTGCTTCACTACGACCGTTATTATCTCCTAGAACCCGTCCTTACAAATGGTGGCAGAGGTTACACACTACGTATGGTGTCTCGACATACAGATTACCTGGTCCTTAACTGTTGTTTTCCTCCTGATGTGACTGTACAACATCTTCGGGTCTGACTTGGCTTTCGCTGTATGTCAGTTTCGAAATGCTGCTGAGTCTCTTATCTGTGCATATTCATTTCTGGCTCTTCAACTATTCTGCTCATTTTCCTGTGTTCTTTGCCTTCTATACCTCTTCCATTCTCTAGTGCACTTAGTTTTGGTCTCTCTACACCTTTGGGTGAACCAAAGGTTCGTCTTGGCCTTCTTATTGTTTCTGTTACCCTTGGGTAGGAACCTCTCATCCGCTTCCTTGCATATTGTTGTCCCATATTCCATCATATCACTTACTGATTTTCCTGCCAATTATCTTTCCCAGCGAACCTTGTGCAGGAAGTTCCTCATGCCTGAGTAGTCACCTCTTTTGCAGGTTCGCTTTGTTCGTCCTGCCCTACCTGCTTCTCTCTCCACATGTAATTCTACTATGTATTCGAAGCTCAGAACCACGTGATCACTAGTTCTGAAGTGCCTTTTGTATGTGATGTCTTCAATGTCTGAGCTGCTCAAGGTGAATACAAGGTCCAGTCTTGCTTGAATCATCCTCTCCTCTCTCTCTGGTAGTGTCCCTAATGTGTTAATGCATGAGGTTTTCCAGTACTACCTCTAATATTTTAGCCCTCCACGTTTCTAGGCCTCCGTGTGGCTCCAGGTTTTCCCAGTCAATTTCTTTGTGATTGAAGTCACCCACAGCCAGTAGCTTTGTCCTGCCCAAATGGGCCCTTCTTGCCACTTCGGCTAGTGTGTCGACCATGTCTCTCTTACTCTCATCATATTCTTGTCTTGGCCTCCTGCTGTTCGGTGGTGGGTTATACATCACTGCAATCATCACCTTGGGACCTCTAGTCTGAAGTGTTTCTATTATGTAGTCCCTTGCTTCTCCTCTGTCTCCCCTTTCCAACTCCTCAAAATTCCATTGGTTTTTGATGAGTAGTGCAATTCCTCCAACCCCCTCTATTCCCTTTGTCTTTCCTCAGGATCTGATAACCAGTTGGAAAGATGGCATCTGTTATCAACCCCGTATGTGGGGTTCTGTGAGTGTTTGCGCTTGTTGTTCCTCTCGACTCTGGTTGTCTCCTACTAACTCTAGCCTTGTCTCTCTTTCTTGCCCCTTTCGTCTATGTGTCCTCTCTCTCAGCTTCTGTCATTCCATTCTCGTTCTGTCACGATCTAGGAACACAGTCCTTAGTTTTCCCTGCAGGATCCTATTCTGCACTGTTTCTGTCTTGAAAATCACTTTGACTGATCGATTTCTCTCCCTTGTGTACCCCCTATTCTCTGATCATTTATCATCTCAGTCATGTCCTCCTCCTCTCTTTGTTTGATGATATTTTCAATCTCATTTTTTTCTTTTCTTTCATCGTATGTCCCCCCTTCACTCTCCTGAAGCCCATGTATAAAGACTGACCTCTCCCTCTCCTCTTCTCATTGCATTTTCCTCCGTAGCTCAGGGTCCCATTTATACATAGCCATTGACTCCCTTACTATCTCCTGTATCTCCCTGAGGCCCGTATGGACCTCCGCAGGTGGCCTCTCACTTTCTCCACCTGTACTTCCCAACTACCTGCTGTTCCTGTGCCCAGCATCATGCCCCTTTCATTCTTCGACATTTCCTGGTCTGATACGGTTTCAACGTAAGATTTGTCTCCTTCCTTTCCTTTAGTCCCCTCTCTTGCTGTTGGTGTACCTGCCCCAGGTTCTAAGTCCTTTCTGTATGTTACTTCAGCATTTCTACTTCAGCTTCTAGAGTCTGCATCCTGGCTTCTGCAGCTTCAGCTCTCTTCTCCCACATCTTCGCTGCTTCCATCTTTTTCTCAAGTCTCGCTGTAAGCTCATCTAGCTTGGTTTCTCACTCTTGTTCCATCCTTTGACATAACTCCTCCATCCACTTTTCCTTTCCAGGCCCGTTTTCCTCTGTACCCCTGAGTCTACGACTTTCCCTCCGGGGTTTCATGTTGATGTTGTATCTAGCATTCGTAGTGTGGCTGTGTGTTGTGTGTGTTTGTTGTCTATGTGTTGTACTCACCTAGTAAGTCTGTGTGCCTTGCGGCATTGTCACTGATTTCTCAGTTTTACTTCACTGGTTCTCACTCACTGAGTGAGACCAATTAGGTCATTTGAGGGAGTTTGGGTCTCTCAGACATTGTAGCATTGACCAACATCCCCCAGGATGCGACCCACAACAGTCGACTAACACCCAGGTACCTATTTACTGCTAGGTGAACAGAGGCAACGGGTGTAAGGAGACTTGCCTATACGTCTCGCCCTGCCCGGGATTCGAACCCGGGACCAATCGGGTGTGAGCCGACTGCGCTGACCACTGCGCTACAGGTTACCCAAAATGATCAGGTGCTACTACCTGAGATCCTCAGGGGCTCCCTCTTTCCTTTTTGGCTTTTTTAGGCCACTTCACATGTACCTTTCGCCATCTCTCTTCATCGCCTTGCGGCAGTTTTTTTAAGTGTGTGTGCCTTGCGGCACACAGTCTATGTACATGTGTTTCAGATAGTGTACATGTGTTACAGATAATGTAAATGTTACAGTAGTGTACATGTGTTTCACATAGTGTACATGTGTTACAGATAGTGTAAATATGTTACAGATTATGTACATGTGTTACAGATAGTGTACATGTGTTTCATATAGTGTAAATATGTTACAGTAGTGTACATGTGTTTCATATAGTGTAAATATGTTACAGTAGTGTACATGTGTTTTGGATAGTGTAAATGAGTTTCAGATAGTGTACGTGAGCTTCAGATAGTGTACATGTGTTTCAGATAGTGTACATGTGTTTCAGATAGTGTACATGTGTTTCAGATAGTGTACAAGTGTTACAGATAATGTACATGTGTTTCAGATAATGTACATATGTTACAGATAGTGTACATGTGTTTCAGATAGTGTACATGTGTTTCAGATAATGTACATGTGTTTCAGATAGTGTACATGTGTTTCAGATACTGTACATATGTTACAGATACTGTACATGTGTTACAGATAGTGTAAATATGTTACAGATAGTGTACATGTGTTTCAGATAGTGTACATGTGTTACAGTAAACATGCGTTACAGATAGCGTACATCTGTTACAGTGTACATGTGTTTCAGATAGAGTACATGTGTTTTAGATAGTGTACAAGTGTTACATATAGTGTACGTGTATTACAATGTACATGTGTTACAGATAGTGTACATGTGTACACTACTTGTAACACAGTGTACAAGTGTTACATATATTGTACATGTGTTACAGATAGTGCACAAGTGTTACATATAGTGTACAAGTGTTACATATAGTGTACAAGTGTTACAGATAGTGTACATGTGTTAAAGTGTACATTTGTTAGAGAGTACATGTGTTAGTGTACATATGTACTCACCTAATTGTGGTTGCAGGGGTCGAGACTCAGCTCCTGGCCCCGCCTCTTCACTGTCCGCTACTGGGTCCCTTCTATAGTAAGTAAGTTTATTCAGGTATACACAAATACAGTTACAAAGATCATCATACATAGCAGCATATGTGTAGAAAACCTAGGATAACCCAAAAAAGTCAGACAGAGGGACTTATTTCCATTGGGGTCCATGAGCTTTATCATATCTCGTCTTAAAGCTATGTATGGTTCCTGCCTCCACTACATCACTTGCTAGACTATTCCACTTCCTGACTACTCTATGGCTGAAGAAATACTTCCTAACATCCCTTTGACTCATCTGAGTCTTCAACTTCCAATTGTGCCCCCTTGTTTCTGTGTCCCCTCTGGAACATCCTGTCACTATCTAATTTGTCAATTCCCCGAAGTATTTTGTATGTCGTTATCATGTCTCCTCTAACCCTCCTGTCCTCCAGTGTTGTCAGGCCGATTTCCCTTAACCTTTCGTCGTAGGACATTTCCCTGAGCTCTGGAACTAACCTTGTCGCAAACCTTTGCACTTTCTCTAATTTCTTAATATGCTTGACCAGGTATGGGTTCCAAACTGGTGCTGCATACTCTAGTATGGGCCTGACGTACACGGTGTACAGTGTCTTGAACGATTCCTTATTAAGGTATCGGAACGCTAATTTTAGGCTTGCCAGTCGCCCATATGATGCCGCAGTTATCTGGTTGATGTGTGCTTCCGGAGACGTGCTTGGTGCTATACTCACCCAAAGGTCTTTCTCCTTTAACGAGGTTTGCAGTCTTTGTCCACCTAGCCTATACTATGTCTGCGGTCTTCTTTGCCCTTCCCCGATCTTCATGACTTTGCATTTGGCGGGATTAAATTCGAGAAGCCAGTTGCTGGACCAGGTGTCCAGCATGTCCAGGTCTCTTTGAAGTCCTGCCTGATCCTCATCCGATTTAATTCTCCTCATTAATTTCACATCATCTGCGAACAGAGACACTTCTGAGTCTATCCCGTCCGTCATGTCATTCACATATACCAAGAATAGCACTGGTCCTAGGACTGACCCCTGCGGGACCCCACTCGTCACAGGCGCCCACTGTGTTATAGTGTAAGTGTCTTAGAATGTACATGTGTTAGTGTACATGTGTTATAGTGTACATGTGTTAGTGTACATGTGTTAAAGTGTACATGTGTTAACGAGTACATGTGTTAGTGTACATGTGTGAGAGTGTACGTGTTACAGATAGTGTACAAGTGTTACAGATAGTGTACAAGTGTTACAGATAGTGTACATGTGTCAGTGTACAAGTGTTATAGTGTACGTGTGTTAGTGTACATGTGTTAGTGTACATGTGTTAGTGTACATGTGTTAGAGTGTACATGTACACACCTATTTGTACTCACCTATTTGTGGTTGCAGGGGTCGATTCATAGCTCCTGGCCCCGCCTCTTCACTGATTGCTACTAGGTCCTCTCTCTCCCTGCTCCATGTGTTAGTGTACATGTGTTAGAGTGTACATGTGTTAGAGTGTACATGTGTTAGAGTGTACATGTGTTAGAGTGTACATGTGTTAGAGTGTACATGTGTTAGAGTGTACATGTGTTAGAGTGTACATGTGTTATAGTGTACATGTGTTATAGCGGGTGAAATTGCTGACCTTGAAAATGTGCAGACAACCTTCACGGCACGCATAACTGCGATAAACCACCTCAACTACTGGGAACGCTTGAAGTTCCTAAACCTGTACTCTCTAGAACGCAGGCGGGAGAGATACATTATTATATACACATGGAAAATTCTCGAGGGCTTAGTACCAAACTTGCACACAAAAATCACTCCCTACGAAAGCAAAAGACTCGGCAGGCGATGTAACATCCCCCCAATGAAGAGCAGGGGTGCCACTAGCACGTTGAGGGACAACACAATAAGTGTCAGGGGCCCAAGATTGTTCAACTGCCTCCCAGCATACATCAGGGGGATTACCAACAAGCCCCTGGCTGTCTTCAAGCAGGCACTGGACAGGCACCTCAAGTCGGTACCTGATCAACCGGGCTGTGGTTCGTACGTTGGACTGCGTGCGGCCAGCAGTAACAGCCTGGTTGATCAGGCTCTGGTCCAACATGAGGCCTGGTCACAGACCGGGCCGCGGGGGCGTTGACCCCTGGAATTCTCTCCAGGTAGACTCCAGGTATAGTGTACATGTGTTAGTGTACATGTGTTAGTGTACATGTGTTAGTGTACATGTGTTAGTGTACATGTGTTAGTGTACATGTGTTAGTGTACATGTGTTAGTGTACATGTGTTAGTGTACATGTGTTAGTGTACATGTGTTAGTGTACATGTGTTAGTGTACATGTGTTAGAGTGTACATGTGTTTCAGATACCTGTCATCACTACGACAGTTGTGGTTGGCACCAGTCTTGACAGCACTTCCGGCGGACTGGTCACCGGGGCCGACCATCGACGCGATCTACGCCTCGCTAGCGGCCGTGGTTCTGGTCTGGGACCCACTCCTGGATGCCCACGCCCCACACACGCCCACGGTCGTACCGGTGGGCGGGTTTGCCTTCCAAACCGGTCATATGACGAAGGTGAGTTGGATCCGTCTGCTCTTTGTGAAGGCTCTTCATCCAAGGATGTGGATCTACTCTGCTCACCTTGGATCAAGCATGATTTTAGGACTTTTTGCTGGTGCTGTAAAGTCCCCTATGGGTTTAGTGCTCTTCTCTCAATTTAATAATAATTCAATCTCGGATAATTATGATAATTATGATAATAATTCTATCTGTCGTAATTATGATAATTCTATCTGTCGTAATTATAATTTTGTCTATAGTAATTATAACTTAAAGTATTTTGACAATAGAGGTTTTGTCGTTATACCGTTATATTACGCAATGTTATATTACGCAATGTTATAATACAATGTTATCTCACTAACACACCCTACCATCACCTAAACACACACACAAACATCCTCCTCATCTGCACCAGCACTGACCTAAAGGACAGTAAACAAAGTCCCGAATATAGTTATTGTCTAATAAATCTGAAACTAGTCTTAAGTTTGCCTGATTTACTCCAATATTGTAGCTTTAATAGAAACTGTGTAACATGCAAAGACAAAACCATTCTTATTACTAATTTTTATACAATCTAGTTATCCTGAACTACCTCACTATGGTAAATCTATTTAATAATTTGAAATTTGTATTCATATGTAATTTGTAATATAGATTAAGAACTAGTATTAAGTCTGCCCGAAATGCCTAGCATGTCCAGGCATGCTAGGCATGGCCAGGCATGCTAGGCATGCTAACGGCTATCTTTGTAATTATAGTCCTTAAATGTAAAACACACATTGTAGTTTTTACAGAGAAATAAAGCATCTTGAATCTTGTTATATTACGTAATGTTATATTACGCAATGTTATATTACGTAATGTTATATTACGCAATGTTATATTACGCAATGTTATATTACTCAATGTTATATTACACAATGTTATATTACAATGTTTTATTTAACAGAATTTTCTTAGAAAATGTTTCAAATCCTAAACGTTTCTGACTTAAAACTTTAATTAAAAATATTTCGTCTTTAGGTGTTATGGTCGACTGTGTTAAGGAACCTTGAAGGTTCCTGGTATTGTAGGTGACTGTGTTAAGGGGAGTGTTTAGTAGAGCGGTCTGAGCGACTAGTTCGTTGTTGACAGTATGTTCATCCTATGTACATTAGAACAAAAAAAAAAAAAAAAAAAAAACGAAAATCGCGGTGGGTGTTTATCAGACCTTCGTGGGCATTGTTACGGCCTTTAGTATATTAGTCACTTCACACACTACTAGATGTATTTCTGTCCTGCTCAATATGAGAAATGCATAACTTCAGTTCCCTGTACCTTAATGCACGAGATTGGAATAGTGCAGAGTGTGGCATAAAATTTTAATATAGTTAATAAGCATTAACATTTGAAGATTTGAAGGGACTCAGAAGAGGTATTCCAATTCCATCATAGTAACTCATATCCAAATTTCTTTTACAAAAATGGTAAGTTTGTATATAAACATCCCAAATCTATTTCAATTCTTCCAAGAGAGAAAAGAGAGCAATATCCTAAAATACACAAGCACATTAAGTTTAAAGCCACCCAGAAGTTGCATTATCAAATTATCAGCTTTGAAGGGATGGAAATAATCAGATACGACACTCGGAAATTATCACATAAAAAGCAGTATAATTTTTTTTTCAAATTTCTTCCATAAGAAAGAGTAGATTGGACTTACACAAGTCTAAATCTAAATAACCTTCTCTCTAGGTAACACTGACCAACTAATTAATTAAGTAGGTAAGTAAGTCAGTAAGAAAGTAAATAGGATTTTAAGATTTTGGTTACATAAAATTTTTCTCAATGGTCCTTGGGGCAGACAGATGTTATAGGATCATACAAGCACAATACGTTGATATAAATTAAGACTAATTTATTGTCTTCCCATGCACAGGACGTGCTTGTGCCTGCTCTTCTGAATCGTGCTGGCGTGGTCACCGTATGTCCCGGTGGAGGTGAGGCATGGCTGGGGCATGATGCCCTACACGCCCTTTACACCGCCCTGACTACCACCTCCTATACAGTTCTTTGGCGTGCACCTTACCCATACCTCCTGCCCAATGTGTCACAAGACGAGGGTTTAGACACTGCCGCCCGGAATAAGTTTATCTTCAAGGAAACACTTCCTCTCACAGATGTTATGAGTAGGTTAATAATTATTATTGTTTTTCTTAGTGTTTTTATTTTTCAACACACCAGCCGTCTCCCACCGAGGCAGGGATTACCTGGAGTATACCTGGAGAGGGTTTCGGGGGTCAACGCCCCCGTGGTTCGGTCTGAGACCAGGCTGGGTGGTGGATCAGGGTCTGATCAACCAGGCTATTACTGCTGGCTGCATGCAAACTGACGTACGAACCACAGCCCAGCTGGTCAGGTACTGACTTTAGGTGCCTGTCCAGTGCCTTTTTGAAGACAACCAGGGGTCTATTGGTAATCTCCTTTATGTATGCTGGAAGCAGTTGAACAGTCTTGGGCCCCGGACACTTATTGTGTTGTCTCTCAGTGTACTTGTGGCGCCCCTACTTTTCATTGAGGGAGTGTTGCATCTCCTGCCGAGTCTTTTGCTTTCATAGGCAATGATTTTCGAGTGTGTTTGGTACTAATCCATCTAGGATTTTCCAAGTGTATATTATCAAGTATCTCTCTCCCCTGCGCTCCAAGGAATGCAGATCAAGGGCCTTTAACCATTCCCAGTAATTTAGGTGCCTTATCGTACTTATGTGTGCCATGAAAGTTCTTTGTACACTCTCCAGGTCAGCAATTTCCCCTGCCTTGAAAGGGGCAGTTAGTGTACAGCAGTATTCCAGCCTAGAGAGAGCAAGCGATTTGAAGAGAATCATCATGGGCTTGGCATTCCTAGTTTTGAAGGTTCTCATTATCCATCCTATCATTTTCCTAGCAGATGCGGTAGATACATTGTTGTGATATTTGAAGGCGAGATCCTCTGACATTATCACTCACAGGTCCTTAACATCACTTTTTCGCTCTATTGTATGGTTATAATTTGTCATATATCCTGATACAGTTTTAATTTCCTCAAGTTTTCCATATCTGAGAAGTTGAAATTTCTCTTCAATGAACTTCATATTGTTTGGAGTGGCCCATTTGAAAATTTGGTTTATGTCCGCTTGGAATCTTGCAGAAATGCGCACAGAAATCACTCCCAGCGAAAACAAAAGACTTTGCAAGTGATTTAACATACCCCTAGTGAAAAGTAGGGGTGCCACTGGTACAATAAGAGAAAGCACAATAAGTGTACAGGGCCCAAGACTGTTCAACAGCCTCCAACCAGCCATCAGGGGAATTACCAATAGACCCCTGGTTGTCTTCAAGAGGGAGCTGGACAGATATCTAAAGTCAGTGCCAGATCAGCCGGGCTGTGGTTCGTACGTTGCACTACATGCGGCCAGCAGTAACAGCCTAGTTGATCAGGCCCTGATCCACCGGGAGGCCTGGTCATGGACCGGGCCGTGGGAGCGTTGATCCCCGGAATGCCCTCCAGGTAGACTCCAGGTGTCTTCGATGGAGGTCACTGTCATGGCAATTCGGGTATCATCTGCAAAGGAAGATACAGAGCTATGGCTTACATGTCTTATGTCAGATATGAGGATGAGGAATAGAATGAGAGCGAGTATTGTGCCTTGTGAAACAGAACTTTTCACCGTAGCTGCCTCAGACTTTACTCTGTTTACTATTACTCTTTGTGTTCTAGTTGTCAGGAAGTGATAGATCCATCTACCAACTTTTCCTTTTATTCCTTTATCACGCATTTTGTGTGCTATTACACCATGGTCACACTTGTTGTAAGCTTTTGCAAAGTCTGTGTATACTACATCTGTATTTTGTTTATCCTCTACAGCATCTAGGACCCAGTCATAGTGTCTGATATGTGGAAGATGGCTAATGTAATTCCTATTTTTAAAGCAGGGGACAAGTCACTACCGTCAAACTACCGCCCAATAAGCCTGACCTCAATTGTAGGCAAATTACTAGAGTCAATTATAGCTGATATTATTAGAAGCCATCTAGATAACCATAATTTGATTAATGATACCCAGCATGGATTCACGAGGGGCCGTTCCTGCCTATCTAATTTATTAACCTTCTTCAGTAAAGCTTTTGAGGCTGTTGATCACGATAAAGAATTCGATATTGTTTATTTAGACTTTAGTAAGGCTTTTGATAGAGTACCGCACCAGAGACTGTTAAAGAAAGTGGCAGCTCATGGCATTGGGGGAAAAGTGCTGTCATGGATCGAGTCATGGCTCACCAATAGGAAGCAGAGAGTGTGCATAAATGGGGTTAAATCCGAATGGGGACTTGTAACAAGTGGTGTTCCACAGGGATCAGTCTTAGGCCCATTGTTATTTATAATATATATCAATGACCTTGATGAGGAATTACTAGTGATATGAGCAAATTCGCCGACGACACGAAGATAGGTAGGATAATTGATTCAAACATAGATGTCATAGAACTTCAGGAAGATTTAGACAAACTTAATTCGTGGTCAGAAAAGTGGCAGATGCAGTTCAATGTAGATAAATGCAAGGTTCTGAAGCTCGGGAGTGTCCATAACCCAAGCACTTATAAGTTAAATAACGTAGAACTTAGCCATACAGATTGCGAGAAGGACTTGGGGGTGATGGTAAGCAGCAACCTTAAACCAAGACAGCAATGCCTAAGCGTACGTAATAAGGCAAATAGATTACTGGGATTTATATCAAGAAGTGTTAGCAACAGAAGTCCAGACGTTATATTACAGCTTTATACATCATTAGTAAGGCCTCACCTAGATTACGCAGCTCAGTTCTGGTCTCCATATTACAGAATGGACATAAATTCGTTAGAAAACATTCAGCGTAGAATGACTAAATTAATACATAGCATTAGAAATCTTCCTTACGAAGAAAGATTGAAGACCCTAAAATTACATTCACTTGTAAGACGTAGAATGAGGGGAGACATGATCGAGGTATACAAGTGGAAAATGGGTATTAACAAAGGGGATATAAATAAGGTCTTGAGGGTATCTCTCCAAGAGAGAACCCGCAATAATGGATTCAAGTTAGATAAGTTTAGATTTAGAAAGGATATAGGAAAGTATTGGTTTGGAAATAGGGTAGTTGATGAATGGAACAGTCTGCCTAGTAGGGTTATTGAAGCAAGGACCTTGGGTAGTTTTAAATTTAGGTTGGATAAATTCATGAGTGAAAGGGGTTGGATTTGAGTGGGAATTGCACATGAGTAAATAAAATTATCAAAGCTTATTTTTTGGGTAGCATTGAAAATTAGGTTGAACAAATATTCTGTTGGTGGGATGGAATGTGAAGGACCTGCCTAGAATGGGCCAACAGGCCTGCTGCAGTGTTCCTCCTTTCTTATGTTCTTATGTTAACACGGAGTTCCATGAGTCTGGGCCTTGGGTAGAGTGCATGGGCATGTCATTTATTGCCTTTTCAAAGTCTTGTGGTGTTAGGATAATATCCGAGATTTTTGAGATGATCAGATTTTGGGTCTCGTTCATAAAGAATTAATTTGGTTTGGAAAAATAAACACATAAGCAGTATAATGTGATCCTTTATTGACAACGTTTCGCCCACGCAGTGGGCTTTATCGAGTCACAGACAGATCTACCTGGAAAATGAGCAACATGGAGATATATATAGGGTACAGTCAGGTGGAGAATGCTGGGTCAGGTGGAGAAAGCTGCATGTGAGTCTTAAAAGTAGTGTGATAGTTAAAAACATAGTGTGACTTAAAGGACTTGCAGTGTACCATTCTTGAGTTCTAAGGAAAAATAAACACATAAGCAGTATAATGTGATCCTTTATTGACAACGTTTCGCCCACGCAGTGGGCTTTATCGAGTCACAGACAGATCTGTCTGTGACTCGATAAAGCACTGCGTGGGCGAAACGTTGTCAATAAAGGATCACATTATACTGCTTATGTGTTTATTTTTCCATTGTGTCGGTATTTTATACCATTTATTTCCATCTTGAGTTCTAGGTGGGATAGCGTTGAAGAAGTTTCTTGGCAATAGGTTCAGCTATGTTGTAGAAGCCGTTGTTCTGGTTGAAGTTGTTGGATATACAGATGAGTGATGATTCTAGGATTCTTGGTATTGCGTGTTGTCTTCT
>WNWK01019807.1:0-37034 GCA_009830355.1 Cherax destructor | reverse complement strand
CGGTGTCAACAGCGCTTGTCCAGAGTGCAGCTTACAAGGAGGCAGTCTGAAGACAAGTTTTTATACAAGTGTTGCATATGTGTCTAATTTCCAACTCATCGGTTCTCTGAACCATTCATTTACATCCTGTCTGACACAGCAACAACTTGGAATCTTAATACAGGGAATTCTTCGCTTGCCTAACCCTTGGGCACGACCTACTTCCACATTGGTCAAATGTGACACCTCCTACGACTGCTGCACCTCTCCTGCCTACAGTATATAAGCTCCCTCTTCACAGATATGCTGTATTCTATTCAAGATTGATGGACTGAAAACATCGACTGACCACCTCAAACTCCTCCTGTTCTTCACGATTCTCCTTTGTATGGACTGATGAAGCCACTGTGTGGCGAAACGTTTCCTCAACAAAGATACCCAAGTGTTGCATATGTGTCTAATTTCCAACTCGTCGGTTCTCTGAACCATTTATCTACATCCTGTCTGACAGCAACATCTTTGCGGGGAATTATGAGGTTACCTGTCTGAGCTTCACCGCCACTTACAAACAAATAATCTCACGAGGAGGTGACCGTCTAATATAATTTACTACAGTCACTCCCACGAGGCATGTGAGAAAACTTGACCCACTCCTGGTCGCGTCCAAGGGGTCCCTTCGATATTCTCACATTAGCCCCACGTCCGCTCTGGACCAGTTAGAATAAATCTAAATAGATAACACCAATAGTTACGGTGTTGTTATTTTTAGTGGACTGTATTTTGTTATGAGAGACTGATTAGAAAGAAATAGAAGAGAGTACACAATTTATAAAAACCATCACTCACCCCTTATCAGTGTCATTGATGTTCATTGTAGATCGTTGAAATAGCCACAGCACTTATACATACTCATTATAACATCCTAACCGGCCGGTAACAGACTGTTACAAAGGTAAGTACTTAGCTGTGGGTGAGGGAGTCGCTTCCTTTGTTGGTGTTCCCTCGTGTCGATCTCGTGGTCTTGCTGCTATGCTGCTATGTATGATAATCTATGTAAATGTATTTGTGTATACCTGAATAAACTTACTTACTTACTTACTTACTTACTCGGTAGCGATTATGCTCACGGCAAGACGATGATGGTGGATTGGTTGTCCCGATATAGAAGTATTGACTTCTTGACACCTCTACAATTCTCGGGACAGAATCGTGAGGTCAACATGCGGTCGTTAGGAGAATGCTGCAGAGTAACACTGCACTCATTCTCTCTTGTGATATTAACATCACCAAATTCTCTTTAGTTCACACGACGATTTAATGTCCCACTAATTTACCCTCGTTAGAATTTAATCCATTAATAATTGTGTATGATGAACATTGATCAAACCAACACACATTTCTTCCACCGAACACTCGTAATGGCGGCGTCGTTCACTATTTAACACTTTATATCTTGTATTGTCTTTTAATAGTATGTATAATCATATTATAATTTTAAATAATACAGAACTAGAATAAACTCAATCAATTTCTCTAGCATTAAGTACTTAGTGAATAAGTCTTTAGAATAAGCTGCCCCTAATGCCATGGCATGCCAGTGGCTCTCCTTGCATTACAGTTTTTTAATTGTAACTACCAATAACAATGTACACTTGTATCATGCATCGAAATAAAAATATTATTAATATATTATTATTATTATTATTACGATTTCTTGGACTTAATGTCCCACATTATTCACGGCGAATATCCACAACACTTTATATTGTGAAGTGAGGCCATTAACTGCAGGTTGGCCATCGAATCCGCCAAATACCAGGCTCCATACCGAGCCAGACACTCAAGTCTTTACGCCTATACCCACGTGACTGACCCAAGCTTGGCGTACCCACGCCGTTAACCCAGGCCGTCCTCCTACCCCAGGCGATGGTCGGGTGGTTCTCTCTTCATCTCTAAGTATTATGTGAATCAACAACCACATATTAAGGATACTTATTCACATTAGAAAGTTTAGTATAACCTTTCGGAAAATACCAATATTTTCCACACTGCGGCCGGGCGGAATTCGTTGTTAGACGATTCAATTTGCATCATCCACCAGGAGGAGCTTCCATCCTTCTCTGGACTGAACAGCTGTTCTCCTGGTAGGCCTGGTCATGCTTTCTTCTTCTGGTACTCCCTGGTCAGTGTCGTCTTCAATATCACTCGCATCACTTTCCTTAGATTTTCGTTACATTTGATTGTACACCCTTTAATTCAAGGAATAAATTTTTATTAATGGTACGTAAACTCTCTTGATCACGACACAACACTTTGACATTCCTGACAACACCCTGAGTGTCTGGGTACAATGTTACTACCTTGCCCAGAGGCCACAATGTTCGAGGTTGCTCAGTATCAATTAACACAATGTCACCTGGTTGAATGTTCTGTCGATTCACCGCTTCTGACGCACCATAAAAGTGTTCACGTAGTGTAAGAAGGTACTCTTTACGCCACACATTAGACCAGTGATTAATTACTTTATTTAACATCTTAAATTTATCACTTAACACTGTCACATTATTGTAATCCTCATCAATTTCCTCAGGATTATCTCTATACCATGTATACCATGTACATGTGCTTGTAGTAAATAAAGATATTATTATTTTTATTATTATTATTATTATTATTATAGGTGAAGCCTCCAGTTTTCGCCCACATATTAAGTGAGAAGGAGTTAGTGTGTCTGCGTCGGGAGTACCAATCATGTACGAGAGAGGACGATTATTTATCCGATTCTCTGCCTCCACCAATACTGCACGGAATTCCTCAAAATTAATTCGTTTCTGGTGTAGTACTTTACGCAGACACCTCTTCACTGTACCTATCAGTCTTTCGTAAAATCCCCATTGCCAAGGAGCCCTGGGAGCAATAAACTTCCAGCCACATCCTTGCTGATTCAGCAGAGATTGTACATCATTACTCTCATGTAATTCCTTCAAGTGTTGCACCCCCGCTACAAAGTTAGTGGCATTATCCGAAATCATTAGTCTCGGACAGGATCTCCTAGCTGCAAATTTCCGAAACAGCTATATGAACTGTTCTGCAGACAAATCCTGTGCCACTTTTAAATGCACTGCCCTTGTAGCAGTACAAGTAAATAAACATACATACACTTTCACAGGAACACCATCTGCAGTACCCGTTAAAATAATTGGACCACAATAGTCCACACCTGTTACATCAAATGGCTTTACTAACTGCACTCGTTCCTTGGGCAATGGTGGAGGTCCTGGATACATATAGGTTCTGGCATCCACACGACGACACACTACACATGTCTTGATGACCCTCTTCACACTCTGTCGTCATTGAGGAATCCAGAAAGTTTCCCTAATGTAATTTAATTAAGGTATCTTGTACTCCACCATGCATTACATTTTTATGGGCATTTAACACAATTAAAGTTGTCAGATGATGAGTTTTGGGCAGCAGGATAGGGTGTTTAGCATATTCACCCAATTCAGTATTTTGCAACCTACCTCTGCACCTGATTACATCATCCTCCAAGTACTCACAGAATAGGCCTAGCCTATAGAAAACATCGTACCCCTGGAATGCTGAGGCTCTTTCAAACTGCCCTTGCTGCTGCAAGAGGCGTATGACAGAGCTGCGGCAAACTGACTGGGAAAAATTTGTCAATGGTCTCAATGCTCACACCCCCTTAGCCGAGCATGGAGGACATAAATAGAATTAAGGGTAACAGAACCGGTCAGATTGCACCCTCATCCCTTACATAGGGCGAATGAGCTAGTCAGTGCTTGGGCTGTTACATCAAGCTATGAAAATCTTCCCAGTACCACACAGGCGAAATTAAATGACAAATATGATGCTAGGGAGAGACTTGTTTGTTTTATGCTCAGCAAGGAAGATGACTGTAACATTCCTTTCACTGACTTTGAACTTGATGCAGCACTAACTAAAGGCAACTCCACGTCACCTGGTGAGGATGGTATTACCTACAATATACTAAGATTGCTGTGTCGAGTACCAGGCAATCCTTTACTCGAATTATACAACATGAGCTATGTAACTGGGGAGCTCCTAAATCTTGGACCAACAGCCTCATCATTCCCATTCCTAAGCCCAATCAACAAAATTCATTTCGCCCAATATCTCTTACTAGCTGCTTATGTAAAACATTTGAGAGGATGATTCTTAATCGTCTCATGTACAGAATCAAACATTTTTGTCCCCCGGTTGCATGGTTTCATGCATGGAAGGAGTGTGCACCAATGCATAGCCACCTTTCTCACTCTGCACACTGACAGCTCATACACTACCTTCCTTGACCTTAAATCTGCTTTTGATGTTGCCAACAGACATGTAATCATTAGTGAACTTGCCAGAATGGATGTTGGAGGATGGCTTCTCCGCTGGATTAAAGGCTACCTGTCCAACAGAAAGTCTTCTGTGTTGTTCCAGGGGCATAGAAGTATAACTAAAGACTTTGAATTAGGAACCCCACAGGGAGGTGTGCTCAGTCCCACTCTATTCAATATTCTAATTAATGCCTTACTTAATGCTATGCCTAACCAGCCCCATCATTATATGATCAGTTTTTCTGATGATATAATGATTCACACCACCGGATTCTCCAACACCCAAAACATCCTTAACCATGTACTAGCCTCGTGTCAGGACCTGGGTTTGATAATCTCTACTGATAAAACAAAGATACTCAATAGGCGTCCTCCTCGCCAGAGAGGCACAGTTCGCCAGATCCAGTTGCATGATGGGTCTCTTCTAGAATATGTAAACAGATACAGGTATCTAGGCTTTGAGGTCCAACTACTTGGACCTGTTGTAACGAGACTTTGTCGTCAATACAAAGAAAGGCTGAGAGCACTTAGAGTTGTGGCAGGGTTTCACCCCAGGTATGGTGCTAATGTTAAAATTGTAAAAATGATGTATCTTGCTTATATTAGATAATTAGTTGATTATGCTGCCCCACTACTTGCTCTTGTGTCTGACTGGAAGCTTGGAGGGTTGGAAAAACTGCAGAACGAAGCAATGAATATCATTTTAGGATGCCCTCGTACTGCCAAAATGTTAAATATGCAGAAAGAATTTGATATTCCAAGCATCAGAGATCGTGTTACTGAAAGAAATATCCTAATTGGGGTTAATATGCTCAGGCAAGCCCATTCAAACCCATGCACAGAAGCCCTCCAAACTTTCCTCAGCACTGGTGAACATCCCTCCAGATGGATCGAAAAAACTGGAACCGACCTCCGCATGAATCAGATACATGATCTGTGGAAAGTAAGGCAACAGCGGCACTTCTCCGCTCCATGGAATATTACCCCATTCCAAACTACCATCCCTCCATTTCCCCCAAAACTACTTCTTAAATCACAACCAAAGCTTCGCCTTGAAGCCAAACATGATGCCTTAAACTGTATTGATAATTTAGCCAAACAGCACACTCTCTCACAAATTATTTACGTTGATGGTTCTGTTCACCAATCCACTGGTGCAGCTGGTAGTGCTGCTGTTGTCATACAGAGTGATGGCTCTCTTAAAGAAATTGGAGCACGCATCAATAACTGGGCCTCTACCCTTCAGACAGAACTGTTTGCCATACTCCTTGCACTCAAATGCGTCCATGTATCTAAGGTTAACTCTAATTGTAACTGATTCTCTGTCATCCATAAATGCTCTCAACTCATCAAGTATAACTTGTAGCATGGTCGTGTCAGAAGCCAGGCACAGGTATGGTAGGATTCTGGATAGTAGAGTCAGAGTGCACATGCTGTGGATTCCATCTCACATTGGTCTTCAGATGCATGATAGAACTGATAAATTGGCTAAGTTTTATGCTTTCAAAGAGGGGATAGATTACAATCTTGGCTTGTCAGTTAGCAGTTTGAGAACAATAATACGAAAAGAACTTCAACTTAATTTTATTGACTTAAGACTCAGGGAGATTGACACCAGTCAGTCCATCTATCATCACTCTATCATGCAGGAGGAGCCACATGTCTATGGTGCATCCAACAAAATAAGCAGACTCTTGGATGTCACTACCGCCCGCCTCCGGCTGGGTTACAAGTATCTTTGGCAGGTTAAATCACCACCACCAGATGTAGACCAAACAAGATGTAAACTTTGCCAGTTGGATTATTGTCAAACCCTGCGTCATTATGTACTGGAGTGCGATAAAATTAATGAATTCAGAGACTACTCATTCAGAAATGTTCAAGATATGTCAAAGTATTTTATCCACAGTGGTATATTACAGACCATTCTGGAAAAATACCTGACTTTGCTCCCTGTAAATAAAGCATTGACACGTGTGTGTGTGTGTGTATATGTGTGTATGTGTATGTGTGTATGTATAAAGTTTTGTGTGTATGTGGTGTATATGTATGTGTATATGTATATGTGTGTGTGACCCAACAATTAAAATTTGCACCAATAACTCATTACAGTTGTGGCTGGGTGTAGACTAATTGATTGCTCATTGCTTTATAATTTGTTCATGAGTGCAATCATGTACAGACGTAAGTAAATTTATTTACATGATTCATTACCTTGTAACTAGTGAATTCATTACCATTGTACCTTGTTCAGCTATCAAAACTTTGGGGCCCAGTCTCTGGACCCTATATATACCTCTGTAATCTGCAAATACCTTTGTAACTTGTCATGATTGTGACCATCTGAGTTCATTGCCTTTGTAACTTGCTCAGCTATCAAACTTTGAGGTCCAGTCCCTGGACCCATTATGTACCTCTGTAATCTTTTGACTACCGCCCACAGGATGGGTATGGGGTGCAAATAAAGATATCAAACTAAACTCTCATTAGTACAGCCCCAATTTCTCTATTATTGAACCTTTCCCAACTTTCCATCCCTTAGTAATTTAATCTCCTCTCCATAGATTTCTCCTTGTACTCTCTGTACCCAGTATTTCAGAGGATGTGGAAATCATACGAGATATTCATCTTGTTTATAAAGTAAACACCAAACTCGTGACATTAATCAATTTTGGAAAGGGTGAATATCTATTATATCAATGGCTAAGGAGGGACCGAGACTGGAGCCGTATTCACAGTAATTTCCACGGAGCAATATACGCCTTTTGAACAGGCCAGTTAATTTTATTCACCAACCAACTGGGTCCCTTAAACCACGATAAAGTCTTCACAAATTTTGCGTAAGTCAACCCACGAGACAAGAAATCAGCTGGGTTCTCCGCCCCGGGAATATGGTTAAAACTTAACTTATGTTGGCCCAAACTGTCATATTTCTCTTGCATATGGTTAATCTCTGTGACTCTATTTTGCACGAATATAATCTTGCTGGTTCCGTTGCGGATCCACTGCAAGGATACCTCATTATCAGACCAAATTATGGTGTCGCTAATATTTATCTCCGGCAATTTACTCCGTAAATAATCAGTTAATTTGACACCCACATAAATGGCGGTTAATTCCAACTGAGGTAAAGTACGTAATATAATTGGAGCCACTTTAGCTCCATTACATTGAAGATAAGCGACTGCTCCATACGCTAATTTAGAAGCATCGCAAAAAATGTGGAGTGTATTTTCCACTCCAGGGCGGCCTACAAACCGTGGGAACTCCAACATTGGAATTGTATCATAATCACCAATTAATTCTTCCCACCTGTTAACGAATTCCTCAGGTAGGGTTTCATCCCAAGCACACTTCTGCTTCCATGCCTCTTGTACCAATAATTTCCCTTGGATTGTAAGAGGCGCCACTAAGCCTAGTGGATTGAAACATTTTGAAACTTCGTTAATTTCTTGGGCATACTATAATTATTAGGCTTTAACGATATCAAGTCTCTCTCAGTATCCCAAGTCAGTCCCAATACATTGCTACACCCAGATACTCCATCTCCGGGATTATCTTTATTTATTCGGTCCTTTAACCTGGACGAATTACTGTTCCACTCCCTGAGAGGCATATTTGCACCTTGCATTATGTCATTAGCCCCTTCATATATCTTCATTAGCTCCTCTTAAGTTGACGTCACACCCAGGAAGTTGTCCACATAGAATTGCTTACTCATTATTTCACTCAGTGGACCACCTGTACGTTTAAGATGCGCATTTATCGTCGCCTGAAGTAAGAACGGACTAGAAGTAGCCCCAAATAAAACACTTCTGAATCTGAAGGTTTTCAGAGGACTAAGTGGATTGCTAGGATCCTCTGGCCACAGAAACCTGGTGTAGTCCCGATCCGTTTCTTGCAATCCCACTCTCAGGAAAGCTTTACTTATGTTTGCCGTAAAGACAACTATTAACTCTGAATTTCAATAACACATCTCCCAATTTCTCTGTCAGTGACGGACCTGTCATCAAACAATCATTCAAACTAGGTACATTTTTATTACCCCTGGCACTACAATTAAACACGATCCTCAAAGGAGTGGTTTTCGAATCCTTCTTCACTCCATGATGAGGTAAGTAGTGGCCATAAATCTTCGATTGCTCCGGGGGTACTTCCTCTATGAACTGATTATTTAACTGTTCATTAATTATTGTATTATAAGCAGTCAACAATTCTGGTGTCTTACTCAATTCGTGGAGCTGGGCCTTTAACTGACCATACGCCATCCGGTAATTAGTGGGTAGTTCCGGATGGTTTAGCTTCCATGGAAGTCGCACCCAGTATTGTCCAGACTCGAATTTAACATCCTTCAGGTATTGTTCCTGAGTGAAGGAATTATCTGGACTTTCCTCATGTACATTAACCCTGATACTGTCCAGTTCCCACAACTTGTGCACTGGCTCAACAGCATTCTCTATAGAAGAATATGTACTCTGGGGCGGCGTTTCATGCGTAAGACACACAGTGACTGCATTTATGGCTTCCTCCAGTCATTCATTACTGCGAGGAAGCCAGCCATAAATGACATGGCCTGCACCCGTGTTGAGAAGAGTGACTCCGCACCTCTTCGTCATACCCTTTACAAAGGCTGCATAATAGTCGCTGCCTATTAATACTCCTATTGGTCCCACATGAGTCATTATTGACCACAGAGGGTGCCAGTTTCACATTATTCTGTGAGAGTCTCTGCTTGGTGGCATTAAGACCCACAGTGGAGATCTTCTCCGGTAATCTATCCACGACTACTGCATTAACTTGGGTCTTCTCTCTGCCCAGACCGACGTTTATATAAACCCTGTCATACGACTGGGCCCTTTTATCTGAGAGAAAACCCGATAATTTTAATGTGGTAGGATCCCCCCTTCGTACTTTCATCCCATTAAGGCAACTGCGCTTTATGAAAGTACGTTGTGATCCCTGATCTAACAACGCTGTTACAGTCTTGGATTTACGCCATTTATCTTTAACTGTCACGTCCAACACAGGTAGTGCTACTTCAGCTAAACCATTACGAACGTTAGCTGCAAGTTTTATGTGCGCCACTGTAGTGTCGGGGTGATTATCCTTACCATTACTAGGATTACACCCGCTCTTACACATCACTAAGTGGTGCCTGCCCTTATTGCATTGGTGACAAGTATTCAGTTTGGTCTGGCAATCCCTCACATTATGATTACCAAGACATCGAATACACCGGTCCAGCTCATCCAATCTCTTCACTTTCGCATCCCAAGAATTATAGGTAACGCAAAGTTTAGAGAGATGGGTTTCATTACAGAAGAGACAATCCTTTATTGGGGTGTTTATTCTTTCTGTCTTGTTGTGACGAACCACTATTACTGGTCCCTGTCACTTGATATGTGCCAACATAACCCTTTTTAGTTGTTGGGTTGTAACTATTACCATTGGGATATTTTTTCTCTTTGTGGAACTTAGTTGATGACTCAACGTCACTATGACCGGTATTCTTAAAGGTAGTAGGCTGGCTAATCTGCAGTTGAACAATTAATTCCTGCAAGCCTATCCTTATTTCCTCCAACCCAAAGTAACCTTTGTTGTACTTGTTAGATAACCACTCTATCGTCTTTTGGTTCAATTGAGTTTGTATCATCGCACTCAATAACCAATCTGATGCCTCCAGATTATGTTTATTACTCAAGATTTTGAGAGTGCTCTCTAGTTTAATCCGAAATTGTTGCAAGCCTTTATAGTTATGATCTGGAGGTTTCAATTTAACCAGCGCAGTTACCAGATCCAGTCTACGCTGTTCCACATTACCATAAGTACTCTTTAACAGACTAACAGCTTCTGTATAAGAGTCGTTTATATTGGGGAAAGCCTGAATGAGAATGAAGGCATCTCCCCTCAATTGTCCCTTTAAATAAATCAACTTATTAACAGGTTCAAGATCATTCCTATCATGTACCATTGCCTTAAAAATGGACCAAAATTCCTCCCAGCTGTCTCCTGGCTGGAACGATAGCAATTGTACCTCTGGGAGTTTGGGGAGGGACATCTTATTTACTGTGCGAGGCTGGCCCACTACGTTATCTACACTCTTTGCACTGTTCAAAGCCCTAGTTTTACAGGACAGAATATGTTCCTCCACTTCATAATATTGCTCAAACAGTGTTTCTATTTCATCATTATCTGTACAATTCTGCATCAAGTCCTTTTCATATTCCTTAAACCACAACTTGTATGACTCATATCTACTATTTAAGGAGTCTAAATACAATTTTAATTCATTGGGGTCCACTGTATCTTCATTGGGGTCCACTGTATCTTATTGAGTGCCTTTGTCACATGACCCTTACGACCTTGTAACGAGGCTTTCTTTGCTTTAACGTCCCTGGGCTTGCCACTCCCAGCAGCTTCATCGGGTCCAGCCATGGTTATAGAATTAATAACCACTGATGGTACAATTAAGTAAATCTTTTAATCAGGTGATTATCAAACCTTACTCTTGCCCAAATCGTAGCCACGCCTGGGCTAGCAATTAATGGGACTAATTACTGTCCACCACACAATTAATTAACTGTGTACTCTATACTCACTTCCTACGATCAGTCACTTATTTATTAAATAATTAATTCAATAATGATTAATTCACTAATCACCTCCGGTTCAGGATGGACCAATGGGCGCTGTGGGGAATTGTGGGAGATAAGTCTATCTGGGACACCGCCACTTGCAACAAACAATCTCCCAGGGAAATGACCGACTAGTATAATTTTACCGCAGACATTTCCTTAAGGTATGTGAGAACTTTACCCACTCCTGGCTGCACCTAAGGGGTACCTTCGATATTCTCACGTTAGCCCACTGCACTCTGGACCAGTATAAATAAATCTGAGTAGATAATACTAATAATTATAATATGATTAAATTTAAGTGGACTGTATAGGTATTAGGCGACTGATCAAGTAGAAGGAAAAGGAAAGAACACACAATGACCATCACTCACCTAATTAACAGCATCATTGCGGTGCATTGTAGATCGATGACCTAGCTAAAGTACATCTACTGTGCGTAGCAATATTATCGGCCGATAACAAAGACGACAGGTGAGTACTTAGCTTTAGATGAGGGAGGCACTTCGGTTGTTGAGGTGCTCCTGCGGTCTTGTCCGATCGCGATGGTAAGGGTTGTCCCATCGAGTCAAGGAAGATTAATTTCCGTGAACTCTTATACACCCACGAGACCGGGCGTTAGTTAACATGTGGTTGGTCGGGGTAGCGATTCAGATCCTGTCACTATTCCGACCTTATTACTGTTTATACTTATAACTTTACATACTGTATATCCTGGCTTAATGCCCCACTAGTTTATGCACATTCACCGCCTCGATACTTGTATTTCGAGTAGATAAATTGCGATATGTTAGTTCATCTTCTCCACATTCAACATTACGTCCCCGGGGGTGGCGTCCCTAGGGTGGCGTCCCTAGGGTGGCGTCCCTTTCACTCGGCGACACCGATACATTCAATCACAATTATTTACAACTCTGCTTCACCAGATTCACCATTTCACAATATCCATCGAACATATTTCAGCCTCTTCTAATACGAAAACCACCCAGCATCAGGGTTTACGACTTTATCCTGTCGTATGGTCGCTTCACTGGAATTCAAATTAGGCTTAAACCAGCATCCCTAGCCGGCGGCATTCACAATTTCACAATTACTGCCCTATTATTGGGCCTCCTGGACCGATTGTCCCACTTTATACACGTCGCACACGTTGATATTGCTCCACATTACGAAAGGAGGTAATTAAGTCCGGTTTGGCGGTCGTAATCTCCACGTTCCCTCAGCCATTACCTGGTATCTGGTCGCTAGGCCGTTTTTTTTTTTTTTTTACCCCTCCACTCTCTGCCTGCCTCTCTGCCCAGCTTCTTTCCCACTAGTACGATGGTTCTTGGCTTATACCCACATAAGCGTTAAGCTAGCAGCGTTACATTAAGGATATCTGTTCATATTGGAAAGTTTATCAATTACAACTTTCGGAAAATACCAATATTTTCCACATTGACGTCGGTGAACGTGATCTTGAGCATGGATGAAGCTGTACGTATTTTTGCGATGCTCTCCACTGTGGCCCATGAGGTTTGATCTTCAATGGATGTCTTGAGTTCGTCGATAGGTTGAACTGTAAGAAGCTTATCAAGTTTCTTAAGGAAAACTGTCCTCCTTGCCCTGAGAGCTGGACTTGACATGACAGTAAATCCTCGATTAGTGAGAGTGGTGGTGGCTGTTGTAGTGAGAGTGGTGGTGGCTGTTGTAGTGAGAGTGGTGGTGGCTGTTGTAGTGAGTAGCTTCTCTGCTTCTTCATCATCATGCACACGACAATAAATGATTCTTTCAGGGTCAATATGGTGTTGAACTTCACCTGTATCACGCTCCTAACAGCAACTGCTAGAGCAAGTTTTGATGAATCATTCACAGTGCCACTGTTGGGTTTGATCTTGACACGATTTGCATAACTCATCGTGATGAAGGTATAAAATCCCCTCCCCAACGGGGATCGTAGGGAGACTGAAAACCGAGAGTCAGAGCTGCTGTGGCCGCACTGGGCAGAGTCAACAAGCCAAATCGTATCGTATCAGTGTGTCTGTATCTATCGTATCAAGTGTCGAATTTCCTTGATTGCTGTGAACATTTTCTCCAAGCAGAAGAAAGTCTTGAAAACGAGGTACTGAGAGGCAGCCTACTAATTCTCCGGAGGAAAATCATCTAAATCTACAAGTAGTACACCAGAAATGGTGAAATGGAGCTTATATTCATGTAGACAAATAAAACATGAGCTAAGAAATTTTAACAAAAATATTCTTCCTGTGCATACAGAAAACTCCGTTCATATATACTGTATTTTACAGCTCTGAAGATGCTTTTTTTTTTTTCCGAAGTCTCGAAAATTTACCCAGCATCTTGGAGGCCGAACATATAAAGGAGCACTGCAGTAGGCCTACTGGTACATACTAGGCAGGTCCAAGACACACCTGCACTGCTCAGAGACCTGAACCTAAGCCTAGAGAAGTTTTTGATACTAAAGAGTAATCTAAGCGCCTGTAAATGATTCAATAATGAATCGTGTAAACTATTTTGCATGAAATAATGAATGAATGACAAAAGTTCGTTGGCAATTAGCAGCAATAGGCTAAGGTAAACCAGGCGATGGAATTGGAAGAACTACGGGAAGTATCAGTAGACTAATTCGCCTGTTTACCATCAAACCACCCAGTAATATTTTTACTCACCTCAAACAATCTTGATATTAAGGGAACATTATCAGATTTAACCCTCTGAGGGTCCGTCCCATAGTTCTATGGCTTTGAAGCCAGGGTCCAAGCCATAGATCTACACCATGAGCTCAGCTCACTCAAATAAGCTGTGAGTCTACCAGGAGTCTACCTGGAGAGAATTCCAGGGGTCAACGCCCCGCAGCTCGGTCCGTGACCAGGCCTCCTGTTGGACCAGAGCCTGATCAACCAGGCTGTTACTGCTGGCCGCATGCAGTCCAACGTACGAACCACAGCCTGGCTGGTCAGGTACCGACTTTAGGTGCCTGTTCAGTGCCTGCTTGAAGACAGCCAGGGGTGTGTTGGTAATCCCCCTGATGTATGCTGGGAGGCAGTTGAACAATCTTGGGCCCCTGACACTTATTGTGTTGTCCCTCAACGTGCTAGTGGCACCCCTGCTCTTCATTGGGGGGATGTTACATCGCCTGCCGAGTCTTTTGCTTTCCTAGGGAGTTATTTTTGTGTGCAAGTTTGGTACTAAGCCCTCGAGAATTTTTCATGTGTATATAATAATGTATCTCTCCCGCCTGCATTCTAGAGAGTACAGGTTTAGGAACTTCAAGCGTTCCCAGTAGTTGAGGTCGTTTATCGCACTTATACGTGCGGTGAGTTGTAAATTTGGGCCTAGATAAGAAAGATTGAATCTATGTCGTAAGTGTGCACCATGTAAAACAAAACCTGCAGCTTGCAGTGCATAATGAGAAAATAACTATGCTTTCGGATTAAACCTGTGACTTTGCCGTGTATTTTCGTATGGCTTTAACAGTTTCTTTATCTCATTTGATAGAATGGAAGATATGTTACAGAAATAGAGGATTTTGATTGGTTTTAGTAATGAAAATAGCTTGAACTCGAGCTCAAAGTAGCGGAAATGTTCAATTTTTGCTAATGTTCAAGAGTAAACAAATCACATCACACGTCCAATACATGTCAGCTGGTGGGTCTAATGTGCGTTCACGAGTGCACTGGTATTATTTATTCAATTATTACAATATTGCATAACAGAAACTCATTTATTTTTTGGTGTGAATAAAAATTCTTCATGTGAATAAAAAATCAAAATGGATTTAATCTATAAAGCCTGGAAACATAACAAATAAACAGAGGAAATGTTATTTTAGTGCCAGTAATGCCAGCATTGTTTATTCTGGACCCTATTTTGAAATCAGCTTTTCTTGAATTTTGTGAGAAACTGGCCAAATTAGTAATTTCAGATCACTTTATTGGGTAGCTGAAATAGCTAAATGGGCAGTTTCTTGTACTCATAGCAAAACAGCTATGAGTTTGGTCAACTGGAACAATGTAATTGGCCCAAAATAGGGCTGAAAGTAGGCAAAATCGCCGTTGCATAAATATCGCCAAGACTGCTAACTTCGCGATAGCGTAATTCCGTAAGTTTTCCATCAAATTTCATATTTTTTGTTTTATTACCTTCACAAAAAAAATTCTCTATCATTTCATAAGAAAAAAAAATGAAAATTCTTGTATCCTGTGGGGGAATTTTCAGACTAGTTGTCTGGACCCCTAAAAAGCAAAAGTTAAATGGCAGTATATGGAAGTTATACAGAAAAGCTGCCATTTGTACACAGTAGGTCTGTCCTGTTAGTGTTGCAGTACTAATGTACATATTTGTATTAATAGTAAAATCAATAAACTTAAAAACTTGCTTAAAGTAAAGTGGAACCTCTACTTGCGAGTTTAATCTATTCCCTGACCTTGCCAGAATCTGGATTTCCTAGTTTTCAGAGTCAATTTTCCTCATTTAAATTAATTGATACGCAATTAATCCGTTACGGCTGTCAGGAACGACAAAATATACT
The DNA here is from genome assembly GCA_009830355.1 of Cherax destructor. Classification (NCBI taxonomy): domain Eukaryota; kingdom Metazoa; phylum Arthropoda; class Malacostraca; order Decapoda; family Parastacidae; genus Cherax; species Cherax destructor. The sequence goes on along the minus strand of WNWK01019807.1, from coordinate 21,525 downwards.
TTAATATTTCACTAATATCAACTCTACGACTTATTTATCTCTCACAATTCATCTAATATGACATAAACAATATTAATTACATAGAAACATGATTTATGCTGTATAATGAAGGAAACATTAAGTATGTGAGTAGTGTTAAGTGGAGGCTGCACAGCAGCCATTATTGTTGTTGTGTATAGGGCCACCATGGTGGCTAGTCCTCCTTACCTTCCCATGCTTTTATTATAACAGAAAATGGAGTGGATGTAGTGCGGATGATAAGAAAGAGATGATTGCTGATGTTATGAATGAAAAGAAGTTGGATGTCCTGGCCCTAAGCAAAACAAAGCTGAAGGGGATAGGCGACTTTCAGTGGGGAGAAATAAATAGGATTAAGTCAAGAGTATCTGAGAGAGTTAGAGCTAAGGAAGAGGTAGCAATAATGTTGAAGGATCAGTTATGGAAGGAGAAGAGGGAATATCAATGTGTAAATTCAAGGATTATATGGATTAAAATAAGAGTCGGTTGCGAAAAGTGGGTCATAATAAGCGTGTATGCACCTGGAGAAGAGAGGAGTGTAGAGGAGAGAGAGAGATTTTGGGAGATGTTAAGCGAGTGTATAGGAACTTTTGAACCAAGTTAGAGAGTATTTGTGGTAGGGGACCTAAATGCTAAAGTAGGAGAAACATGTAGAGAGGGTGTGGTAGGTAAGTTTGGGGTGCCAGGTGTAATGATAATGGGATCCCTTTGATTGAACTTTGTATAGAAAGGGGTTTAGTTATAGGTAATACATATTTTAAGATAAAGAGGATAAATAAGTATACAAGATATGATGTAGGGCGTAATGACAGTAGTTTGTTGGACTACGTATTGGTAGATAAAAGACTGTTGAGTAGACTTCAGGATGTACATGTTTATTGAGGGGCCACAGATATATCAGATCCCTTTTTAGTTATAGCTACAGTGGGAGTAAAAGGTAGATGGGATACAAGGAAAATAGAAGCAGTAAGTAAGAGAGAGGTGAAGGTTTATAAACTAAAAGATGAGGCAGTTTGGGTAAGATATAAACACCTATTGGAGGATAGATGGGCTAGTGAGAATGTACGCAAAGGGGTCGAAGATATATGGGGTAGATTTAAAAATGTATTGTTAGAGTGTTCAGCAGAAGTTTGTGGTACAGGCGAGTGGGTGCGGGAGGGAAGAAGAGCGATTGGTGGAATGATGATGTAAAGAAAGTAGTAAGGGAGAAAAAGTTAGCATATGAAAGGTTTTTACAAAGTAGAAGTGATGCAAGGAGGGAAGAGTATATGGAGAGAAAAAGAGAGGTTAAGAGAGTGGTGAAGCAATGTAAAAAGAGAGCAAATGAGAGAGTGGGTGAGATGTTATCAACAAATTTTGTTGAAAATAATAAAAAGTTTTGAATTGAGATTAATAAGTTGAGGAAGCCTAGGGAACAAATGGATTTGACAGTTAAAAATAGGAGAGCAGAGTTATTAAATGGAGAGTTAGAGGTATCGGGAAGATGGAGGGAATATTTTGAGGAGTTGTTAAATGTTGATGAAGACAGGGAAGGTGTGATTTCGTGTATAGGGCAAGGAGGAATAAAATCTTGTAGGAGTGTGGAAGAACCAGTTGTGAGTGTGGGGAAAGTTCGTGGGATTGATGGGATAAATATAGAAATGTTAAAAGCAGGTGGGGATATAGTTTTGGAGTGGTTGGTGCTATTATTTAATAAATGTATGGAAGAGGGTAAGGTACCTAGGGATTGGCAGAGAGCGTGTATTGTTCCTTTGTAAAAAGGCAAAGGGGACAAAAGAGAGTGCAAAAACTATAGGGGAATAAGTCTGTTGAGTGTACCTGGTAAAGTGTATGGGGGCTTTAGGAAAGGTAGGGGGTGTGTAGACCAAGTGTTTACAGTGAAAAATATAGGTGAACAGTATTTGGATAAGGGTAAAGAGGTTTTTGTGGCATTTATTGATTTGGAAAAGGCGTATGATAGGGTGGATAGGGGGCAATGTGGCAGATGTTGCAGGTGTATGGAATAGGAGGTAGGTTGCTGAAAGCAGTGAAGAGTTTTTATGAGATAGTGAGGCTCAGGTTAGGGTGTGTAGGAGGGAGGGGGACTATTTCCCAGTAAAAGTGGGCCTTAGACAGGGATGTGCGATGTCACCGTGGTTGTTCAATATATTTATAGATGGGGTTGTAAGAGAAGTGAATGCGAGGGTCTTGGCAAGAGGTGTGGTGTTAAAAGATAAAGAATCAAATGCAAAGTGGGAGTTGTCAAAGTTGCATTTTGCTGATGACACTGTGCTTGTGGGAGATTCTGAAGAGAAGTTGCAGAGGTTGGTGGATGAATTTGGTAGGGTGTGTAAAAGAAGAAAATTGAAAGTGAATATAGGAAAGAGTAAGGTGATGAGGATAACAAAAAGATTAGGTGATGAAAGATTGGATATCAGATTGGAGGGAGAGTATGGAGGAGGTGAATGTATTCAGATGTTTGGGAGTGGACATGTCAGCATATGGGTCTATGAAGGATGAGGTGAATCATAGAATTGATGAGGGGAAAAGGGTGAGTGGAGCACTTCGGAGTCTGTGGAGACAAAGAACTTTGTCCGTGGAAGTAAAGAGGGGAATCTATGAGAGTATAGTTATACCAACACTCTTATATGGGTGTGAAGCATGGGTGATGAATGTTGCAACGAGGAGAAGGCTGGAGGCAGTGGAGATGTCATGTCTGAGGTCAATGTGTGGTGTGAATATAATGCAGAGAATTCGGAGTTTGGAAATTAGGAGGAGGTGCGGGATTAACAAAACTATTACCCAGAGAGCTGAGGACATGTAGAGACAATGGAACGAGACAGAATGACTTCGAGAGTGTATAAATCTGTAGTGGAGGGAAGGCGGGGTAGGGGTCAGCCTAGGAATAGTTGGAGGGAGGGGGTAAAGGAGGTTTTGAGTGCGAGGGGCTTGGACTTCCAGCAAATATGTGTGAGCGTATTTGATAGGAGTGAATGGAGACAAATGGATTTTAATACTTGAAGTGCTGTTGGAGTGTGAGCAAAGTAACATTTATGAAGGGATTCAGATGCTGGGCACATTGGCGTATGCTGTCAGGAGTTCATTTCGTTTCGCCCTTTTTCAGAATGTTTCGGAAATGACTTATGGAAGCGTCATTACATAGCTCCAATGCACGAACACTTGAAACTTTCTATGGATAATACATTCTTAATCCTATGTACACTTAATTGCTACACATAAGGAAAACACTGTCTGACTTTTTTTTAGGTTATCCTAGGTTCTGCTGCTATGTATGATAATCTATGTAACTGTATTTGTGTATACCTGAATAAACTTACTAATTCCTTCACCCGCGAGGTTAGCTCCGTGAACAGCTGAGCTTTGTTTTGATACGTACTGCTCAAACTAACTTATTATATGTAGTATGTACATATTATTATTATAATTATTATTATAATAAGTATGTAAGTAAGTTTATTCAGGTATACACAAATACATTCATAGTGAACCCCCTGAGTATCGGCTGTAATCCGTTCCAGGAGCTAGGCCCCAACTCGAACTGGCCGAAAGTCGAACTAATATTTCCCATAAGAAATAATGTAAATACAATTAATCCGTTTCCACCCAAAAATATTCACCAAAAATTATTTTTTAAAGAATAAATACATACTACTATAGTTTTACATACAGAAAACAATGAGAAATAATATAAAACACTAATTTTAATGGATAAATGAACATTTAAATCAGTTTTACCTTACAACTTACATCTTACTGATGTCATCAACAACTTCCAAGACCATAATGACCAACAACAGCTAAGTGACGCTGTTGTAGTTAATAGCAAACATCTTCCACCTACAGTCACCCAAGAGACATGCATGGAGGCCACCCTACAACTCTTCAAGGACCACCTTAGCCTAAACATACGTAGTGATGAACTAAAAGATTGCAAACTGATGGGCTACTAAGAAGGGAAAAAAACAGTGCTATTAAAAATCAATACCAGCTTGCAAAGAAACAACCTACTAAAAACATCCATAGCTATGAAATCAAAACAAGACAAAACCTCCTTTATCGATTAAGAAAATTACGCAATGCCAAAAAAAATCCTCAGTGCTTTGTGAGGGATGGTAAAATCGCAGTTAGGAAACAGCCCACTGGGAAGAGGTATTTCACTGCAACAGAATATGAACTCATAAGCTTCCTGAGTGAGGCTGGGTTAACAGAATTAGAATAATATGTAGTAAACCCACTGTCCACGATTAGTGTTATGAACCATCTATAAATTTTGTTCCCCAAAATTCTAATACCCTCTTACCATTAAATTTTCACTTTTATATCCAACTACTATTCTACCTCATAGTCTTAATTTGTATTTGATAACTACAAAATCCCCTTATTATTCAAGCTTTATTGCACAATTTTTACTTTATAATTATTATTGCCCCATTTTTTTATACTTCATTGCTCAATCTTATTTTATACCTTTATTTTTATTAACCTACCATTGCCAAAGATCCAAGCTTCCATACACAGCTACATCATTGCCCTATCTTAACCATTTATCTTAACCAAATATCCCATTTTACTTATTTTAATATCTACTGTATACCAGTCTTTGCCCCTCTTTATTTTTTAATTATACTTTTATATAAACCTGTATTATACCTTTATATCTATTGCAACTATTCTCTAGTGCAATTACAAGTAACAGTCTGGTGCTACTTTACTCTATAAATATCTTATAACTACCTTATTATCTTTTTAATATCATAAGTAATATCTAGTTTACCTAATTACATTCTAGCTTATTAAATAACCAACACCAAACTCATTGGTGCTACCCAATTTTGTAATTTAAACTTAATAGTTTATCTAATTTTTTATTTTTTACTGTTCTTTATTTCATTCTAGCTTAATACATAACCAATACCAAACTCATTGGTGCTACATTATTATTAGTAATTTTATCTTATTAGTTTATATATAATTTTTTATTTCATTCTAGCTTAATACATACTCAATACCAAGTCCACTATATTTATATGTTACTATACTCTATTTGACCAATGTGCATTAATAATATACTTATCAAAACATCCCCTTACTACAGATATCAGTACTATAACTCACCACACTATACATGATATTACAAAATTACTATTTAACCTAAATGTTGAATGATCACGTCGACCCTGATCTAAACCTATTTAATCAAACACCCATTCAAAATTTACTGGAAAATTACTGCCTCTACTACACCGCATCACAAGCCCACACTGTCCTAAACACTACTAAAAGTATAACAGTTCTTAACTACAACGTCCGATCCTTAAGCAAACACTATGATGACCTCCTTGCTCTCCTTGGTTCCCTAAAAACAACCTTCACATGTATTGTCCTTACTGAAACCTGGCTTAAGCAGGATACAATAGATATCTACTCGCTGCCAGGATACACAGCAATACACAACTGCAGACCACATCAAGTTGGGGGAGGTTTGCAATCTATTACTCTGAAATATCCTGTTGTGACACCACTTGCTATAATGATGAATATGGAGAATATATTTTTGCTAATTTTACTGCACAAAACCTTAAGACTCCCATAACCATCAGGGCCATTTACCGGATGCCTCATACAAACATTCCAAATTTTAGCGATCAACTAAAAACGCTAATAACAAACAACCAATTGAACAAACACCACCTCATCTTAGCTGGAGACTTCAACATCAACCTTGGCCAACCAGATGACCAGCCAGTAACCGATTTCATCAACAATATGAACAACACACTTCTCATACCAACAATAACCAAACCAACTAGGCTTACTGAGACAAGTGCAACAATAATCGACCATATATGGACCAATATCCTAGACCCCCTTAAATTGGGGATAATAACAGACAGCACCACAGACCACTACCCCACCTTTCTCTTAACAAACATTAGTTAACCGCCCCTAGAATACACCAAAGTTTCTTTTCGACTCCATGACCAGGCTTCAATAAATAACTTCACAACGGAGCTAGAGATGGTTGACTGGGCTATAGAATTCTCAAATGCCAAGGGTATCGATGAGTGGACAGACAACTTTCTTAATAAATTACATAGACTATACAACAAACATTGTCCTATAAAAATGAAACAGATTACGAATAAACGGCTAGGCTGCCCATGGCTAACTAACAGCTTACTAAAATCCATTAACAAGAAACATCAATATGAGAAGCAATATTGACGGGGATTCATACATAAGGAGTTTATTAAACACTATTCATCAGTTCTCACCAAACTAATAAAAAAAGCCAAACAATTGTACTACTCCATCAGATTCACTGAAACAAGAGGAGATGTAAAAAAGACCTGGAAAACACTCTCACATATTATGGGCACCCACAAACTGAAAAAAACTAGGGATATTGTCCTAACTAAACCAAACGAAACACCACTACAGCCTATTGATACAGTAAACAAGATAAATGACTTCTTCTCAACCATAGGATCAAATCTTGCCAGTAAAATCCCAGATACCAATGCCCGAGCAAGTGATTACCTAGATGGGAATTTCCCATCCTCCTTATATCTTGTACCTAATGAACCCACTGAAGTCTCCATGATAATCAAGTCACTTAAAAATAAATCAGGTCATCTGTCTCAAGTTCTACCCTTAATATACAAACGAGCCGCTCATGTCCTTTCATATCCTATTTCTTTACTTTTTAACAAATCATTAGAAACTTTTTTTTTATATTTTATTTAAAACCACATAATATATACAGAATAAAAGGTCGTCCGCCAAACGCGAACCCCCCCAAAAAAAAGGTAAACATAATACATATCCACTGTACAAATTACATAACCCACCCCCCTTCCACACATCCCTCCAATGTGTATAAATTCAAAACATATATCAATGTCTCAATATTACTCAAAACCCAGAACAAACCAACAGGAAAGTACCTTAATTTTTTTGAAAATTGTGTGCATCACTATGAGAACACAAAAACAGATTAGGTTTATAAACCTATAATAGTGTTGGATATTATTACATACAATGCTTGTGAATATACAATTCATCAACTTAAAAATTGACATATAACATTCTCTCACAACCTAATACACAATACATCTAATCAAAACTTATCTCCAAACGGAATTTTTTTTTATTTCAAAAACATAAAACCATGAAAATTAATAAATTATGCACACCTATCTTCCAAGCAAAGTTAGTACATTCAGCAGAACATAAGGCTTTAATTGAAAACATATAATTCGATAAATTCTACCACAATAAATCATAATATCTTGCGGTGGGCAATGCCACCTTAAACCTCTTGGTATGGAATACAAAGCCTTACAATAAAGCTCCATCTCCCAGGATCCTTTGGTAAATAATAATCATACAATGAAATATAATAATGATAATAACTCAACACAAAGACACATATACTGATCCACCTACTATAGGGTTCCTTCACATAAACCCTTACTCATATGTGCTATACAATAAAACACAGTCATGTAGCATTCATAATATATTGAAAACATCAAGAAACCTCTCAGCACTCAGACAGCCCCCTATGCGTTTCCCCTAACTTAAAGCCATTCTATATAGCTCTAGTCCAAAAGTCAATGAAAAAAACTCCAATTCTTCCTCCATGCATACTCCCTACTTCTGTCATAAGTCCTCCTTTGTAACAAGGTCAGAAGTCACCCGTCCTACCCTACCCCAAACCCCCCTCTCATACCACCAAACACTCTCCTACTTATCCACACCACCCCTTCTCCCCCACCTTACCTATCTACTCGAGGACCAACCCATTTTGGGTTTACCCCGCCCCCAGAGCTTTCAACCTCACCATCGTTAAATTCCTGTAGCCCTCCGAAAAACTCGATTCCCATGTCCTACCATATAATTCCCTATTTCTACTCTGTGTACGATAAACATTAGCAGCTAAAGCCTGAATTCTATAATCTCCTATTTCATTACGCATTCCCCATGAGACATACAAATAATCCGCTACCACATACCTAACCGCCCTCCCCACCTCCCCCGGCACCCCATCCACATCGAAACTCAAAGCCCTCAGTGATGACACCCCCCCCTCCTCCCACCACTCTAATCACCTTTGACAGCCGCATGATACGCGGTCTCCTCCTCACCACATCTTGGACAACTCCCCGACCCCACAAAACCGATATGGAAGAGAACCGACCTCGATGCTAAAATACCCATTAAAAATCTATACACCAGTTAATCTGATCTTACGGAACCCCTCCCATATCCCCTTCCATCCATACACCGGAAAGATAGCCTCTCCTTGCACCCCCACCCCTATCCCACCTATATTCCCTAGCCGACTCACCCTCAACCTCTTAGGCATCCTCACAGCCATAAGATTTCGCACCATATCCTCACACACATGTAAATCTTTCCCACTCCACCACTGCCTCACATCTCTCATTACCTAACTTACTCTTTTACCTCGCTCTCCCCCTGCTCTAAGGTACCTCTGTTTCACATACACGCTCTGTACTCGTCTTTCCAAGGGGATAAGCCCCAACCCTCCCCTCCTAACACTCGTCATAACCACCTCCTTCCTAAGCCATGGCCTTCCGTATCCCCACACATACCTCAAGACTTTTTTTCTGCAGCTCCTGAACGTCAGACGACCTCAAAGGGTACACCGCAGCCACGTGCCATACCTTACTGTACACAAACGTATTAATCACTACCACCCTCTGTTGTAAAGTTACATCCCCTGCCCTCCACCCTCTCATCCTTGCCAGAGCCCTCCCCACCACCGCCTGTGAATTTACCCTCTGGGCTTCCACACTATCATTCTTATACACCACCCTGCAGATTTTTATACTGTCCACTATTGTCCAACCGTAGACCCCGCCCAAAACACCCCCCACCCACCTCCCCACCTCCAATAACTTTTACTTTGCCCCATTCACTCTCAACCCCGTAGCCCCACCAAAGACCTCAATAATACGACCCACATTACTTAACCCCTCCTCCCCTCCCACCAAAACCATCATGTCATCTACGTACCCTACTATACCTGTATCGCTTACCCCCCCCACCCATTTCCCACACTCCCTCGGTAATTAAACGGTAAAAAGGGTCTTGTATACATGCAAACAGTATCTGGGACAAGGGGCAACCCTGCCTCAAGCCCCTTTCCATACACACCTGTGCTCCCACTCTGCCATTCACCTGTATCCTAATTATCGCATTTCTATACAAAGTCTCTACCCACCCAGTAATTTCGTTCCCAAACCCCTGTCGCCATAAAATAACACTCAACATACCTCTATCCATGCAATCATAAGCCTCCCTCCAATCTAACCCCAAGACACCCCCCACTCCTCTTCCTTCCACAAAATCCCTAATCTTCCCATGACCCACACTCATACTTCTCCCCGGTTTACCAAACTGACCGTGATGAATGACTTCGTCAAGCACCAATTTTATCCTATTACCCAAAACTTTCGCAAAAATCTTGTAGTCTGCACACATGAGGGAGATCGCCCTATAATTCCCCAGCGTCTTCCCCCGTCCCCTTTTTTCACCAAAACCACCACACCCGTACGCTGCGTCTCCCCCATCAAACCTGTGTCTTTCATGCAATTAAATAATCATACCAAACATTCTTTCATAGTATTCCAATGTACCACATAAAAATCATTGGGAATTCCATCAATGCCAGGTGCCTTTCCTTGACTCATACTTTGCACTGCTTCACACACCTCATGTTCACTAATCATGCCCTCCATCCCCTTACACTGCAACACTCCTATAGATTCCCTAATCCCTTCTTCCAAAATTTTACCCTCCCGTTCTCCTCCCCCCCTATAAGCCATCTTCCTTCAGAACCAAATATCTGCATAATTACTCATACCTTCAGTAGTCCTCATATCCCCACCTCATATCCCCCTCTCCTTCACTGACCTCCAACCCCATGATAGTGGCACCCTTCTGTCATTCTTGAAACCTCCTCAACACGCATCCAGATGGCCGATCTCCCCACAAGACCTCCTCCATACCCCCACGTACCCGTATAGCATCAAATCTCTCATTTTGGATAACCTTCAAGCGTCCTCTCAGAACCTCTATTTCCACCCTAGGTACCCCTCCCCCCTCATAACATCGACTCAACTGTCTCTCCAAATACTTTTGCAATCCAAACTTCCACTTCGCTTCCTCTCTACCCTTCCGTCTGTAAAATTCTCGAATTCCCGGCTTTGCCCAGGTCTCCCACCAACCCAAAACATCCTCTACTTTCCTGCCCTTGTCCCAACAAGTCTCCCACCATTCCCCAAAATCATTCATCTCCCCATCCCCATGTAGTAAGCGCACATTCAACTTCCAATAACTATCATATCTTTGAATCATCCCCTCCCATGCCACCTCCGCCAATACACCTCTATGATCAGAAAACCCTATGTCTAATGACAAAACCCTTCCTATAGTGATTTCCCTTGTCACATAAATGTGGTCTAATCGTGCCGCGTATCCCCTTCGAACAAAAGTATGATCTACCTGCCATCCATCACCTCCAACCACATCCACTATTCCCGCATCCCTCAGCGCATCTCGCAACTCCCTAACACACAACCTGCCCTCTAGGTTCCACATCCTTATTTCTAATAACACAATTCCAATCCTCCTAGAATGGAAATCATCGGCAACCCTCGCAAATGGTATAACAACACATCTCTCACAAACTCCACTTTTATACCCCTATGATTATCAGCCGGCATATAAACACCCACAAAGCAAACCCGCACCATCCCCCATATCCCATCCACTCTCACCACTCTCCCTCCTCCCCCCTCCTCCCATGCTATTACCCTAAATGGGCTGGTCCCCTTCAGTGCCAATGCCACTCCACCCTTTAATTTCCCGAACTTCCTGCATACACCTGGTACCCATTCAACGTCAACTCTCGTCCACACTTAAAGTTATGTTCTTGCAGAAAGCATACATCCACGTCATAACGTTGTAATATTACTTCAATCCACTTCCGTTTGACCTCTGCCCTGAGGCCATTAGCATTTACAGTTAAACACCTGAAAATTGCATAGGGGGCTTTCCTCTGTGCTTCTGAGATCTCTGCCCTGCATTTTTTTTGAAACCTGTCCTATCTTTCAAACTCTGCCCTCCTGGCCCTCTCCCGGACCAAAGCCTTCTTACAGATGCGCTGGGCCGGTGTGAGTACATCGTCCTCCGACGCTCCCACCGACCTCTTCCTTGAATCCATACCCACTTCCATCCCAACAGGCTCATCAACATTATGCACAATGGCCTCCACTTCCTGCACTTTCAATTGTATATTCCCTTCACCCTTCTCACTAATCTCATTTCAGGGACTATCCTCCTCCACATCCAGGATTCCCTCCTTCCTTGGGGAATCCTCCACTTCAGGAGTATCCAGGATTTCCTGCAAAACCGTCTGCAATGGTGAGGACAAATCATATTGCAAATCTCCCAACACCCCCACCTCCACAGATTCAATATCTTTCTGTACACTCGGCACTTCAAGTAGTGTCTCACAACGCTCACTCACCCCTTCCACAATATCACTCCATCTAGCTGTACGCTCCACACACACAGACTCAGACACATTTTGTTCTGGACCTTCAGTTGTCCGTACCTCCTGAGCAAAATCCCTGGACACCATCCGTTTCCCACATCCTGCAGCCATATGGTCGTACGACCCACACAGCCGACAAGTCCTTCGTTGTCCCGCATAAGTGACGAAAAGCTGTGTTCTAAAGCCATCTAACACAACAAACGATGGGATGGCCTGACGTAACGTCATTTTAATGGAGAAAGAACCCTCTGGTAGGCCTGCGTAAATCCCTTCTGTCCAGCGGCCAACCTTCGTTTCATGTATCTCTCCATACTGTTGAAAGGTGTTCCTGATATCCTGAGCATCGGCTTCAAACGGACAATTTCGAACTCGGACATACGTGTAGAATTTTGATGCATCTCGTAGACACACCTCCAGTCCCGGATTGACAGGCAACACCTTGTCCTGAAAAGTGTCACACTGTTCTTTCATACGCCCCAGTCGAGGCAAATTTCACGAAGATCCGTGCTGATCCATTAAGACTTATGCCAAATAAGTCTTCGTTGCAGATGCAGAAGGTATCTCTCAAAATCGCAGGCAGTAAAACAATGGCATTATCCGGGTAAATAGCCCCCTTGACGAGCTCTATGCACACAGTGTTGGTTCGTCGCAGGCTACTGGTCGCCATGTTTGAGAAAATCTGCAGTACCAAGCTTTCACCACCAGGAGCCCTGCTCAGCTCAACCGCACAGGACGGGAGCTGTGAGGTGAATGATCATTAGAAACTAGCACTTTCCCAACACTACTCAAAACAGCAAGGGTTACACCAATACACATAGGTGGTGACCCTACAGACATAAATAACTATAGGCCTATATCAAATCTACCATTGCTATCCAAAATCTTCGAGAAACTTGTGCACAAGAGATTATACTCGTTTATAACAACACAAAGCATATTCAACCCCTGCCAATTTGGCTTCAGGAAAAATAAAAGCACTAACGATGCAATAGTAAAAATGATAGACCTGCTTTACACAGCACTCGAAAATAAGGAATATCCACCTGGACTTTTTATTGACCTAAGGAAAGCTTTTGACACAGTAAACCACGGCATCCTACTCCACAAACTTGACCACTATGGAATAAGAGGTCATGCACTAGCATACTTCAAATCCTACCTCACTAATAGGTATCAGTATGTCACTATTAAAGACACATCCTCCACGACATTACCACTAGACACCGGAGTACCGCAGGGAAGTGTCCTTGGTCCCCTGCTCTTCCTCTTATACATCAATGATCTTCCCAATGTATCACAACACCTGAAACCAATACTCTTTGCTGACGACAAAACTTATGTCATCTCCCACACAAACCTTGCCACGCTTAATACCATTGTTAACGACGAATTACTAAAAATATCAACATAGATGACAGCCAATAAACTTACACTCAACACTGATAAGACCTTCTATATTATGTTTGGCAACAGAACAGATGATCCACAATTAAACATTAAGATCAACACTACACCTATTGCTAAACATAACGAGGGCAAGTTCCTGGGCCTTCACCTTGACAGCAGCCTGAAATTCAGCACCCATATCCAACACATAACAAAGAAAGTGTCCAAAACTGTGGGGATCCTCTCTAAGATATGGTATTATGTACCACAATCAGGCCTACTCTCACTATACTACTCACTCATCTATCCCTACCTCACATATGCCATTTGTGCATGGGGATCAACAGTAATTACCCACCTAAAGCCAATAATAACCCAACAAAAAAATGCAGTAAGAATTATCACGCAATCCAACGCTAGGCAGCACACCCTCCCCACTCTTCAAACACCTAAACCTACTCACTGTTCAGAACATCCATACTTACTACTCTGCTATCTACATTTATAGAACCATTAATTCCAACTTTAACCCTGAGCTAAAACACTTTCTTGACAGTTGTGACAGGACCCATAGACATAATACCAGACATAAACATCTCTTTGACATTCCCCATGTCCGACTAAATCTATACAAAAATTCAATGTGCATAAAAGGGCCTAAAATCTGGAACTCCCTGCCAGAAAACTCTAGAACTGCAGACATAACCTCCATTTTTAAAAGCACCGTTAAAAAACATCTTATCTCACTTACGCACCCAACCGGTAGCTAACCACATGAAAACTACTTTATCTTGCACATATCCACAGCAAAATACACTTATTTATATCTGTGATTCCCTTTAATTTGCACAGTACTAACCAAAATTCTAATACAACTATTGCTTCATAATTCTTAAGCTAGTCATAAGTTTGCCTAAGACACTCCAATATAGAAACTTTATTATGCCAGTACATCACCTTTATCATTAATATATAAACTAATTGCTAACTTCTTAAACTAATTGTTAAATGTTTAAATTCCAGTACCTAAATTTTGTAAACCTAGTTAATCACTACAATTACCTAACCTTACTATCTGTATAATAATCGTGTCGCTTGTATTTTCCTTCACCAAGTACATTATAAGGCTTTGTACAAGTATGTACACTATATACAGAGAGAGTAGTATTAGTGCATGCTACGGTAGTCAAGGCAAAATAGCAGCCAATAGACAGAGACGACTGTACGACAACCTATCACAAGACTGCCTGAAAAGCCTAGGCATACCTAGGCATATTGTTGGCCATCTTGTAATATCTACTTTATAATATGTATAATTATGAGTACACCCCAACTTGTATATTACTTGAAATAAAGAATTTGAATTTGAATTGAAGACTCTTGTTGGCACATTGAGAGGCAGGAGAGTTTGTTTGGAGGCAGGACAAGATGGTCCTTCAACATGACACTAATATCAACTCTGGCTTATTTATCTATCACAATTCATCTAATATAACATAATAAACAATATTACTAACATAGAAACATGATACATATATACTCTAGAATGAATAAAATATGTCAATATATATGAGAGGACTGGCGGTAGTGTTATTGTTGTTGGGTTTACGTATAGAGGCCACTGACCATAATCCGTACATATAGTGGTGGTGTTGGGCTGCAGCAGCAGGCCTCTTTAATTTATAAATAAGAAATATTTACACTTTAATTTATAAATAAGAAATATTTACACTTTAATTTATAAATAAGAAATATTTACACTTTAATTTATAAATAAAATATTTACACTTTATTTTTATATATAAGAAATATATACACTTTAATTTATAAATAAGAAATATTTAAATTTAAATTTATAAATAAGAAATATTTTCACTTTAATTTATAAATAAGAAATATTTTCACTTTAATTTATAAATAAAAAATATTTACACTTTACCTGGAGTATACCTCGAGAGAGTTCCAGGGATCGTCGCCCCTGCGGCCCGGTCTGTGACCAGGCCTCATGTTGGATCATAGCCTGATCAACCAGGCTGTTACTGTTAATTTATAAATAAGAAATATTTACACTTTATATATAAGAAATAATCTACATTTGATAAATTAGACACATATGCAACGTTTCGCCACACAGTGGCTTCATCAGTCCAATACAAAGTAGAAAGTTGTAAGGAGAGGAGGAGTTTGAGGTAATCAGTCCCTCGGCCTGGAGTCGATGTGTTCAGTCCATCAATCTGGTAGTTAGTACAGCATAGGGCAATGGAGGTTACTTATATACTGTAGACATGTGAGGTGAAGCAGGAGGAGGTGGAGTCATAGTGGTACCATCCACAAGTCGAGTAGGTCTTCGTCCAAAGGTTGGACAAGTGTGGAAGAATTTGTTGTATAAGATCCCAAGATGTTGCTGTGTCAGACAGGATGTAGACAAATGGTTCAGAGAACCGACAAGTTATAAATAAACACATATGCAACATTTGGGTATCTTTATTGAGGAAACGTTTCGCCAGACAGTGGCTTCATCAGTCCAATACAAAGTAGAAAGGTGTAAGGAGAGTAGGAGTTTTGAGGTAATCAGTCCCTCGGCCTGGAATCGATGTGTTCAGTCCATCAATCTTGTAGTAATGACAGCATAGTCGTTGTTGCTTGTATGTGTAGTAGTGGTAGAGCAGGCGGGTCTTTAAATGGTACCATCCCTAGTCGGTATGTCTTCGTCCTAAGTTGGTCCATAGGTGAAGATTTTTTGTAGTCAGATCCCAAGATCTTGGCTGTCAGACGTGGTTCTACATGAAGGTCAGAGAACGAAAGTATAAATAAAACACATATGCAACATTTGGGTATCTTTATTGGGAACGTTTCGCGCAGACAGTGGCTTCATCAGTCCAATACAAAGGTAGAAAGGTAAAGGGAGTAGGAGTTTTGGGTAATCAGTCCTCGGCCTGGGATCGATGTGTTCAGTCATCAATCTGGTAGTTGACAGCTAGGTTGTTGTTGTTGTTGTTGTTGTATGTTCGCGGTACATCCGGCCCGGGTCTTCCCCAAATGGTGACCCGGCATTGGCCCCTGGGTAGAGGGTGTCGGTCATCTTCTTCTTTCTTTCTTGCTGTGGCTCCCCATGATGGGGAGTGTCTTCTGACGTCGCATCTTCATCAGCAGATCTTGGTACTTCAGACTGTGGTTCTACCTACATAGGAAGAAGAAGGATGGGGGATAAGAAAGAAGGAAGTGAGAGAAAGAATAGCTGTAGTGGGGTAGTCTTGGTCGTCGTCGGGTTCTCCGGCGTCGTCATCGAGGGGCGGGTGGGTGGCTAGGACTGTGAGCAGTGTCTCCAAGTCATGGGTGGCCAGGTAAACCAGCTGGGCTGCTTTGTCCTTGTGGGTCAGATACCCAGGTGCCATCGGGAAGTGCCTGCGGCGGATGGACGTCGTCGCAGGACAGTCAAGCATGTAGTGAACTAGAGGCTTTGGAACCATCCGGTCACAGTGGCGGCAAAGCTCCTCACTCATGCGTTCGATGAGGCATAGGGCAATGGAGGTTACTTATATACTGTAGACAGTGAGGTGAAGCAGGAGGGGTAGCATAGTGGTACCATCCACTAGTCGAAGTAGGTCTTTGTCCAAAGGTTGGACAAGTGTGGAACCATTCGTCTACATCCTGTCTGACACAGCAACATCTTGGGATCTTAATACAAATGAATTCTTCCACACTTGTCCAACCTTTGGACGAAGACGTACTTCGACTAGTGTATGGTACCACTATGACTCCGCCTCCTCCTGCTTCACCTCACCTGTCTACAGTATATAAGTAACCTCCATTGCACTATGCTGTACTAACTACCAGATTGATGGACTGAACACATCGACTCCAGGCCGAGGGACTGATTACCTCAAACTCCTCTTCTCCTTACAACTTTCTACTTTGTATTGGACTGATGAAGCCACTGTGTGGCTAAACGTGTCCACAATAAAGATACCCAAGTGTTGCATATGTGTCTAATTTATCAAGTCGTCGGTTTTCTGAACCATTCGTCTACATCCTGTCTGACACAGCAACATCTTGGGATCTTGATACAAACGAATTCTTCCACACTTGTCCAACCTTTGGACGAAGACCTACTGCGACTAGTGGATGGTACCACTATGACTCCGCCTCCTCCTGCTTCACTTCACCTGTCTACAGTATATAAACAACCTCCATTGCACTTCCTCGAAGTGCCCAACATATCCAAGGCCGAAATACTAACTACGGGAACCAACAAGGCACCGACTCGGAGCGTATTGATCCACCACAGGGGGCCCCTTCCTGCCCACATACACCAAGGAATGTGGGTGAAATTCAAGACCCGGGCCTACATAGATGGCCCGCTCCAATGCTACAATTGCCAGGGATTCAACCGCATTGCAGCCACCTGCCAGCATGTGAAAAAGTGCGGGGTCTGCAGCAAGCAGCACGATTTCAAGGACTGCATAGCCCTGCTCAGGCAGAACAACCCCGAGATTCAACGCCCAGAGCCCAGATGTGTCAGTTGTGGGAAGAGGCACCACGCCTGGAATCGGAGCTGTCCTGCTATAATGCAGCGGTGGCAACAGATACGGTAGCAGCACGCCCCTAAGACGACCACAGCAAAGCCCAACACTCGGGGCCCCCAGCAGCAACAGACAGGGTCGACGACCAACCCATGGAACACTCAGCAGCGGCCACCAGGGACACACATCACAGCTTCCCAGAGCCAGCCCACGACCTACAACACCGAGTTCCCAATGCTGGGCTCCTGCCAGACAGGACAAGGTACAGCTCCCGGCACGAACCAGGGTGGCCAACGACCCGGACAAGCGCAAAAGCCTCAGAGAAAGCAGAATCGTGGGACGAACAAAGCCCGGCTCAGGGATGCTGCGCAAGGGGCTGGGGCCACACGGCAACAGACCCCGCCGATCCACCAGTGGAGCCCCCAATGCAAAGTCAAGACGTCCCCGTGAGCAAAGAACAAAAACCTTCACGGGCCAGCCAGATCGCCCAGAGAGCAGTGCAGGCCTACACAGCAGCAACTCAGTCAACGGTGGATACAGAACAGCAGCCCCAGAGCCCAATCGAGACACCAGCAGCCGCCTCGACCCTGAGCGATGGGGAACTGGACTCTAAGAATGCCAGCTTCACCTCGATGATCATGATCATCACGGAGTGCATTTCAAACCTGCTCCCGTCTATGGTGGACCGGGAGAACTGCAGAGAGCTCCTAGGCACCCTTTTCAGCTTGGTTCTGCTGGACCCGAAGTCGTCAGCAAAATTGCAGGAACATCTCGGCAGGGTCTTCGAGTCCACAATCAAGAGGAGACAGGAAATGATGACTCCATCGAGGGAGTCCATGGACGAGCAGGAGTGGATGGAGTCCGACGGGTCGCTCTCCAGCCCTTAAAAATTCTACAGTGGAACATCTGCGGTCTGCGACAGAAAATCCACCTCACCGTTGAAACGGCAGTCCAGGAGGCAATCGACGTTTTCCTGCTCCAGGAGACCTTAGTGAACCCGCAGACATGCATACAGGGATTCTCGGCCTACCTACAGCGAGCTGGAGTTCACGCCAGGGGCATGGCAGTCTACGTGAGGAACTCCATTCCCCACTCAATCGTCAGCGACCCCATCAACTGTGGCGAAGGGGTGAGAGGTGCAAGCTGTCACTCTGCACCTACCGGCCGGGCCACTAACGATCTATAATGTGTACCGGAACCCGAGAGTCACCCTCGACCTCTCCGAAGTTGCAGCTCTCGCTGTGTCGCCCAGCTACATATCTACATATCTACATATCTACCACTGTTACACATCTACCAACACTACACTAGATATCTACCATCACTGCTCTACATACCTACCGTCACTACACTTCCAGTCCGCAATTAGTGCACTACACATCTGCAGTCTTGTTCTAACTTCTACCATAAGTAAGTGTTTTACAAAATGATTTCTAAAGCCTTGAATTGTCGAAATAAATAATAAAATGACATTTTAATCGTTTTTCGATATTTCTAAATAATTTTCATAATTTTAAAAATTCCCAGTAAATATCCATTAAAATATATCCTAGTTTTTAATATTTCATATTTTCTTAACAAATGAATGACTTAAAAAAACCTAAAAAATTAAAAAACTTAGAATTTTTTTGGCTAAAATAAGTCAATTTTCACACTTTTATTTAGTATTGGTGCTGCAAATGAATTTTATGGGAGAAGTAAGTGAAATTTAACTTTCGCTTACTAAAAATTTAAGAATCTCCTCATAGCAACATAAGAAACTCTTCATTAAAAACTTAGGAATCTCCTTATATCAACATAAGAAACTACTCATAACAACATAAACTCCATATATTTAACAACATAAACTGTTTTTTCTTCACCTCATTTTTTTTCTTGCCTCTCCAAGCGTCTTTTCTTAGCTCTCTCCTTCATATCAACTTGTATGACTTGATTCTCTTGATCAACAAACATTTCAGTTAACATTCTATTGTGCTTCAATATTTCTTTCCTTTCCAGAAGAATTTCCTGCCGCAACATTTTTTCCTCTTCCATTTTCCGTTTCCATTTTCTAATTTCATTGTTAAGCACTCGTCGTGTTTCTTCCATTGCCATTTGGTTGTCTCTAGTACTCTTCACAGTTAATTCGGGGGAAATAATCAAATAGGTTGACGATGGGCTCGAACCCTCGTTCTTTATATTCCAGAGTCAGATGCTTTAACAACTTGGCCGTGGGGGTAGGATTAGAAAAGAATTGGAAATAATACTTATTCTATTATATTCTGTCACGGGAATTAATTGACACTCAACTGATGACTGAATAATGATTGTTAGGTAGTGATGACTGATGAGTAGTGACAATTATGAAGTGCTGTGTTGTGTAGTGTAGTACAGTGTAGTGCAGTGAAGTGTAGTGCAGTGTTGTATAGTGATCGGTGTATAGATAAGTTATGTCTTGTATAGTGTAGTGAAGTGTTTTGTTGTGTAGTGCTGCATATTATAGTGTAGTATTGTGTAGTATAGTGCAGTGTAGTGTGGTGTAGTGTAGTGCAGTGTAGTGTGGTGTAGTGTAGTGTTGAGTAATGAAAGTGGAATGTTGAGAATTGTTCTGTTGTGTAGAGTTGTATTGCGTAGTCTAGCATTGTGTAGTGTTGTGTTATGTATTGCTGTATATTGTAGTGTAGTGAAGCATTGTGTAGTGCAGTGTTGTGTATTGTAGTGCTGTCTTGTGTAGAGTAGTGCAGTGTTGTATAGAGATCGGTGTGTAGAGTAGTTCTGTCTTGTGTTCAGTAATGTAGTGAAGTGTTGTGTAGTGTAGTGCTGCATATTGTAGTGTAGTGTTGTGTAGTATAGTGCAGTGTAGTGTGGTTTAGTGTAGTGCAGTGTTTTGTAATGTTGAGTAATGTTGTGTATTGTGTTGTGTAGAGTTATGTTGTGTAGTGCAGTGTTGTGTTGTGTAGTGTAGTGTTGTGTAGTATAGTGTTGTGTAGTGCAGTGCTGTGTAGTGTTGTGTTGTGTTGTGTTTTGTTGTGTGTTGTAGTGTAGTGTAGCGATGTGTAGAGTAGAGTTGTTTTGTGTAATGTAATGTTGTCTTGAGTAGTGTAGTGCTGTTTTGTGTAGTACCAAACTGTAGCCCAGTGGTGAGAGGCACGAATCAACCACTAGGGTCAGGGGTTCAAGAACCGGATGAACTACTAAAAAAAAAATAACACCCAAACTGTAGCCCAGTGGTGGGAGGCACGAATCAACCACTGGGGTCCGGGGTTCAAGAACCGGATGAACTACTACAAAACAAATAATATATTCAAACTGTAGCCCAGTGGTGGGAGGTGCGAATCAAGCACTGGGGTCCAGGGTTCAAGAACCGGACGAACTACTAAAAAAAATATTGTTTTTTTCTTTAAAAATTAATGATGAGTAGGTAGATATGTACTTTAGTGTTGGTTGATGTTTAATGTAAAGATTGAAAATATATAGTGTAATGGGGATAGAAGTTCATTGTAGTGGCAGTAGATGTTTATTAAAGTGGGGATTAATTGATGAATAATAATATTATTAAAAATTAAAATCACAAGAGTAATAGACAAATTATCATAAAATATTAAACAAATAATAATAAAAAAATAGTAATATTAATATTAAAAATTGAAATATTGTATGATGATAAAAATAATAATAAAAATAATTTTAAAATAATAATAATAATAATAATAATAATACTAATAATAATAATAATAATAATAATAATAATAATGATAATAATAATAATAATAATAATAATAATAATAATAATAATAATAATAATTTATAATAATAATAATTTAATTTTATGATAATAATAATTTAATTTTAATAATAATAATAATAATAATAATAATAATAATAATAATAATAATATACTAATAATATTATTAATAATAATAATAATAATAATATAATCACTAATAAAGACAATATTATTAAAAATAATAATAATAATAATAATATTTATAACAATAGGAGGACATAATGCAAAACAATATTATTAAA
>WNWK01019806.1:0-37034 GCA_009830355.1 Cherax destructor | reverse complement strand
GAGAAGTATGATTCGCCTCACCAACGAATGCATACTCTACCCAACAGAGTCTAATGTCGAGAAAACAAGTAGAAATAGTAGTGAGGTGTTAACTCGACGAGGGTCAGCAGGCCAGAGAGAGAGAGGGAAGAGGAACAACCACCCAGCTCAGGTGTGTTCAGTGACTGACTCCTCCCAGCAACTAGACGCAGGCAACATAACAGTAGTTTGCCAACTCCAAGGCAGTTACGCCACACTCTCGAGCACAACATAAAATATTACATTCTACCTAATAAATATAGCTAAGTCAAATAGGTCAAATAATAGTCTAATAATAGTATAAAGCAAGATATTAATGATTTAGCTATTATCGAGAATATCAGCAATATAAAATTATAGAAAATGGAAATATACATTATATACATTGAGGCCCAATTCTGGGGGCGCAATACCTTCACTACCTTCACTGCCTTCACTGCCTTCACTACCTTCACTGCCTTCACTGCCTTCACTGCCTTCACTACCTTCACTGCCTTCACTGCCTTCACTACCTTCACTACCTTCACTACCTTCACTACCTTCACTGCCTTCTCTGCCTTCACTACCTTCGCTACCTTCACTTCCTTCACTACCTTCACTGCCTTCACTACCTTTACTGCCTTCTCTGCCTTCACTACCTTTACTGCCTTCACTATTATCACTGCCTTCACTTCCTTCACTACCTTCACTGCCTTCACTGCCTTCACTTCCTTCACTATCTTCACTACCTTCACTGCCTTCACTGTCTTCACTACCATCCCTGCCTTCACTTTCTTCACTACTTCCACTGCCTTCACTGCCTTCACTTTCACTACCTTCACTTCCTTCACTACCACTGCCTTCACTGCCTCCACTGCCTTCACTACCTTCACAGCCTTCCCTACCTTCACTGCCTTCACTACCTTCACTGCCTTCACTGCCTTCACTGCCTTCACTACCTTCACTGCCTTCACTACCTTCACTGCCTTCACTACCTTCACTGCCTTCACTGCATTCACTGCCTTCACTACTTTCACTGCCTTCACTACCTTCACTGCCTTCACTTATTTCACTACCTTCACTGCCTTCACTGCCTTCACTACCTTCACTGCCTTCACTGCCTTCACTGCCTTCACTACCTTCACTGCCTTCACTGCCTTCACTACCTTCACTGCCTTCACTACCTTCACTGCCTTCACTGCCTTCACTGCCTTCACTGCCTTCACTACCTTCACTGCCTTCACTGCCTTCACTGCCTTCACTACTTTCACTGCCTTCACTACCTTCACTGCCTTCACTTATTTCACTACCTTCACTGCCTTCACTGCCTTCACTACCTTCACTGCCTTCACTGCCTTCACTGCCTTCACTACCTTCACTGCCTTCACTGCCTTCACTGCCTTCACTACCTTCACTGCCTTCACTGCCTTCACTGCCTTCACTACCTTCACTGCCTTCACTACCTTCACTGCCTTCACTACCTTCACTGCCTTCACTGCATTCACTGCCTTCACTACTTTCACTGCCTTCACTACCTTCACTGCCTTCACTTATTTCACTACCTTCACTGCCTTCACTGCCTTCACTACCTTCACTGCCTTCACTGCCTTCACTACCTTCACTGCCTTCACTACCTTCACTGCCTCCACTGCCTTCACTACCTTCACAGCCTTCCCTACCTTCACTGCCTTCACTACCTTCACTGCCTTCACTGCCTTCACTGCCTTCACTACCTTCACTGCCTTCACTACCTTCACTGCCTTCACTACCTTCACTACCTTCACTGCATTCACTGCCTTCACTACTTTCACTGCCTTCACTACCTTCACTGCCTTCACTTATTTCACTACCTTCACTGCCTTCACTGCCTTCACTACCTTCACTGCCTTCACTACCTTCACTGCCTTCACTGCCTCACTGCCTTCACTACCTTCACTGCCTTCACTGCCTTCACTACCTTCACTACCTTCACTGCCTTCACTACCTTCACTGCCTTCACTGCCTTCACTGCCTTCACTACCTTCACTGCCTTCACTACCTTCACTGCCTTCACTGCCTTCACTGCCTTCACTGCCTTCCTAGACAATATCAATCACTGTTGTGCTGAAATTTTATAATCAGTAATTTATTTATTGCATATATTTAAGGTTTTTATTTTTTTAGAAAACTGAAAACTCAGGTGCAATATTCGTCAGTTTTTATTAGATGGCCAAAACATCACTAGAATACTCAATATTTGTTTTACTGTGCATAAAATTTATGAAGTAAAGTCGAAATTTGGTAATTAATTTGTTTTTGCAAATTTGATTTTTAATATACTTTAAGCCATTGATATATTTTTTAGGGGATTAGGACATATGAAGGATGGCAAGGATAGGGAGGGGAAGGCTTGTTGTAGGATGGAGAATAGGATATGAGATAAAACAGGGATTACTTAGGAAAAAGCACAGTAGGAATGGGGAGTGACAGGACCTGGTAGAAAGAGGAGCGGTAATGGACGATGTGTCGTAAACATCCTGGCCAAGATTTGTCACCTAGTGACTAGTGTCTCAAAAAAATTAGAGCAACTGAAAGTTTTTTATTGGAATTAAAATATAAATTAAAATATATAAGAAAAATTTGTTTACTTTCAGCTTCTGTCAAAAGGAGTATTTGGAAGTGTAAGTATTTACTCGTATGAAGTGTAAGAATTAATGTATTCGGAAATTTAAGTATTATTATATTTATTTGCATCAATTGAAGAATTTATGAATGTTGGAAATAATATAATTTTACAAAGCTACTTTTAAATACAATCTGAGAAAATTATTTATTTAAAAATCATTCTTCAAATCTATTATTCAGTTTTCTTGCTTACAACTTGCAACCCAAAAATTAACCAAACTTTACCAATGATTTTTCATCTTTTTCCACAATCTCCTTAATAAACAAATATATTCTTCTTCTTCCTTCCTTCTACATTCTTGACCATTGTAAATAAATAGAATAAATTCACTGCTAATTATGATTCTTGAAGAACAAGGGCAACGACAAGTTAATTATTAGGCATTGCACACTACTTACAGTCACCACCCAGGGAGGTACTACCGTCCTGTAGTAGCAGGTTGATAGACAGCAACTACCCAGGGAGGTACTACCGTCCTGTGGTATTAGGTTGGTAGATACAAGCTACCTAGGGAGGTACTACCGTCCTGTGGTAGTAGGTTGGTAGATCCTATCCAAACTATCCCGGGAGTAGGTACAAATCAATCATGTCCTGTGGTAGTAGGTTGGTAGATACAAACTACCCAGGAGGTACTACCGTCCTGTGGTAGTAGGTTGGTAGATACAAACTACCCAGGGAGGTACTACCGTCCTGTGTTAGTAGGTTGGTAGATACAAACTACCCAGGGAGGTACTACCGTCCTGTGGAAGTAGGTTGGTAGAAACAAACTACCCAGGGAGGTACTACCGTCCTGTGGTAGTAGGTTGGTAGGCAGCCACCACCCAGAGAGGTACTACCGTTCTGTGGTAGTAGGTTGGTAGATAAAAGCTACCCAGGGAGGTACTACCGTCCTGTGGAAGTAGGTTGGTAGATACAAACTACCCAGGGAGGTACTACCGTCCTGTGGTAGTAGGTTGGTAGGCAGCAACCACCCAGAGAGGTACTACCGTCCTGTGGTAGTAGGTTGGTAGATACAAGCTACCCAGGGAGGTACTACCGTCCTGTGGAAGTAGGTTGGTAGATACAAACTACCCAGGGAGGTACTACCGTCCTGTGGTAGTAGGTTGGAAGGCAGCAACCACCCAGGGAGGTACTACCGTCCTGTGGTAGTAGGTTGGTAGATACAAGCTACCCAGGGAGATACTACCGTCCTATGGTAGTAGGTTGGTAGATACAAACTACCCAGGGAGGTACTACCGTCCTGTGGTAGTAGGGTGGTAGGCAGCAACCACCCAGGGAGGTACTACCGTCTTGTGGTATTAGGTTGGTAGATACAAGCTACCCAGGGAGGTACTACCGTCCTATGGTAGTAGGTTGGTAGATACAAACTACCCAGGGAGGTACTACCGTCCTGTGGTAGTAGGTTGGTAGATACAAACTACCCAGGGAGGTACTACCGTCCTGTGGTAGTAGGTTGGTAGATACAAACTACCCAGAGAGGTACTACCGTCCTGTGGTAGTAGGTTGGTAGATACAAACTACCCAAGGAGGTACTACCGTCCTGTGGTAGTAGGTTGGTAGATACAGACTACCCAGGGAGGTACTACCGTCCTGTGGTAGTAGGTTGGTAGATACAAACTACCCAGGGAGGTACTACCGTCCTGATGTAGTAGGTAGGTAAACAGCAACCACCCAGGGAGGTACTACCGTCCTGTGGTAGTAGGCTGGTTGACAGCAACCACCCAGGGAGGTACTACAGTACTGTGGTAGTAGGTTGGTAGACAGCAACCAAACAGGGAGGTACTACCGTACTGAGGTACTAGGTTAGAAGACAGCAACCACCCAGGGAGGTACTACCGTCCTGTGGTATTAGGTTGGAAAACAGCAACCACCCAGGTAGGTACTACCGTCCACTGGTAGTAGGTTGCTGGACAGCAACCACCCAGGGAGGTACTACCGTCCTGTGGTAGTAGGTTGGTAGACAGCAACCACCCAGGTAGGTACTACCGTACAGTGATAATAGATTGGAAGACAACAACCACCCAGAGAGGTACTACCGTCCTGTGGTAGTAGGTTGGTAAACAGCAGCCACACAGGGAGGTACTACCGTCCTGTGGTAGTAGGTTGGTAAACAGCAGCCACACAGGGAGGTACTACCGTCCTGTGGTAGTAGGTTGGTAGACAGCAACCACCCAGGGAGGTACTACCATCCTGCAAAGTGAGTGTGAAGCGGAAACCTGTAATTGTTTTCCATGATGGTAGGATTTCTGGTGTTTTTTTTCTGTCTCATAAACACGCTGGATAACAGGTATATCTTGCTGCTTCTGCTTGCACTTAGGTCACAGGCATGCACATGCATATATACACAACATCTGGGTTTTTCTTCTTTTTAGTTAAAAGTTCTTGTTCTCATTTATTTTCTTCTGATCTCCATGGGGAAGTGGAAAAGAATCGTTTCCCTGTAAGCCAAGCGTGTCATTGAAGACGACTAGAATGCCGGGAGCAAAGGGCTTGTAACCCCTTCTGTATAAACAGTTAAAAAGGATAAGAAAAACTGTATAAAACTGGGATGTTTGAATGTGCTTTGATGTAGTGCAGATGATAAGAAAGAGATGATTGTCAATGTTATGAATGAGAAGAAGATGGATGTCCTGGCTCTAAGCGAAACAAAGCTGAAGGGGGTAGGCGAGTTCCAATAGGGTGAAATAAATTGGATTAAGTCAGAAGTATCTGAGAGAATTAGAGCTAAGGAAGGGGTAACAACAATGTTGAAGGCTCAATTCTGGAAAGAGAAGAGGGAATATAAATGTATAAATTCAAAGATTATGTGGATTAAAATAAGGGTCTGATAAGAAAAGTGGGTCATAATAATTGTGTATGCACCTGGAGAAGAGAGGAGAGTAGAGGAGAGAGAGAGAGAGATTTTGGGAGATGCTAAACGAGTTTGTTGGAACTTTTGAAACAACTGAGAGAGTAATTGTGGTAGCGGACCTAAATGCTAAAGTAGGAGAAATGTTTAGAGAGGGTGTGGTAGGTAAGTTTGGGGTGCCAGGTGTAAATGATAATGGGAGCCCTTTGATTGAACTTTGTATAGAATGGGGTTTAGTTATAGGTAATACATATTTTAAGACAAAAAAGATAAATAAGTATACAGGGATAAATAAGTATAAAAGACTGTTGGGTAGACTTCAAGATGTACAGGTTTATAGAGGAGCCACAGATATATCAGATAACTTTTTAGTTGTAGCTACAGTGAGAGTAAAAGGTAGATGGGATACCTTTTACTGGAGGACAGATGGTCTAGTAAGAATATTTGCAATGAGATTGAAAATGTATGGGGTTAGTTTAAGAATGTAGTGTTAAGAGTGTTCAACAGAAGTTTGTGGTTACAGGAAAGTGGGTGCGGGAGGGAAGAAGAGCGATTGGTGGAATGATGTAGAGTAGTAAGAGAGGAAATGTTAGTATATGAGAGGTTTTCACGAAGTAGAAGTGATGGAAGGAGGGAAGAGTATATGGAGAGAAAAAGAGAGGTTAAGAGAGTGGTGAAGCAATGTAAAAAGAGAGCAAATGAGAGTGGGTGAGATGTCATCAACAAATTTTGTTGAAAATATGAAAAAGTTTTCAATTGAGATTAATAAGTTGAGAAAGCTTAGGAAACAAGTGGATTTTATGGTTAAGGTTAGGAGAGGGGAGCTGTTAGATGGATAGTTGGATGTATCAGAAAGATGGAGGGAATATTTTGAGGAATTGTTAAATGTGATTTCGTGTATTGCTCAGGGAGGAATAACATCTTGTAGGAGTGAGGAAGAGCCAGTTGTGAATGTGGGGTAAGTACGTGAGGCAGTATGTAGAATGAAAGGGGGTAAAGCAGTTGGGATTGATGGGATAAAAGATATTAAAAGCAGGTGGATATATAGTTTCGGAATAGTTAGTTCTTTCATTTAATAAATGTATGGAAGAGTGTAAGGTTCCTAGAGACTGACAGAAAGCATGCATAATTTCTTTGTATAAAGGCATAGTGCATAGTGTATAATTTATATGGAAATAAGCTGTTGAGTTTACCTGGTAAAATATATAGTAGAGTTATTATTGAAAGAATTTAGAGTAAGAAGGAGAGAGAGAGGGAGATTATTTCCCAGTAAAAGTGGGCCTTAGACAAGGATGTGTGACGTCACCGTGGTTGTTCAATATATTTATAGATGGAGTTGTAAGAGAAGTGAATGCTCATGTGTTGGCAAGAGGTGTAGGGTTAAAAGATCAAGAATCTAACACAAAGTGGGAGTTGTCACAGTTGCTCTTTGCTGATGACACTGTGCTTTTGGGAGACTCTGAAGAGAAGTTGCAGAGGTTGGTGGATGAGCTTGGTAGGGTATGTAAAAGAAGAAAATTAAAAGTGAACATAGGAAAGAGTAAGGTGATGAGGATTAAAAAAAAAATAGGTAACGAAAGATTGGATATCAGATTGGAGGGAGAGAGTATGGTGGAGGTGAATGTATACAGATATCTGGGAGTGGACATGTCAGCGGATGGGTCTATGAAAGATGAGGTGAATCATGGAATTGATGAGGCAAAAAAAGTGAGTGGTGCACTGAGGAGTCTGTGGAGACAAAGAACTTTATCCATGGAGGCAAAGAGGGGAATGAATGAGAACATAGTTATGCTAATACTCATATATGGGTGTAAAGCATGGGTGGTGTATGTTGCAGTAGGTTGGAGGCAGTGGAGATATCATGTCTGAGGGCAATGTGTGGTGTGAATATAATACAGAGAATCTGTATTTTGAAAATTATGAGGTGTGGGGTTACTAAAAGTATTATCCAGAGGGCTGAATAGGGGTTGTTGAGGTGGTTTAAACATTTAGAGAGGTTGGAACGAAATAGAATGACATGGAGAATGAATAAATCTGTAATATAAGGAAGGCGAATTAGGGGTCGGCCTAGGAGAGGTTGGAGGGCGGGGGTAAAGGAGGTTTTGTGTGAGAGAGGCTTGGACTTTCAGCAAACATACATTTGTTAGATAGGAACGAGTGGAGACAAATGTTTTTTAGGACTTGACGTGTTGTTGGAGTGTTAGCAAAGTAACATTTATGAAGGGATTCAGGGAAACCAGCAGGCCAGACTTGAGTCCTGGAGATGGGAAGTACAGTGTCTGCACTCTGAAGGAGGGGTGTTAATGTTGCAGTTTTATAACTGTAGTGTAAAGCACCCCTCTGACAAGACAGTGATGGAGTGAATGATGATGAAAGTATTTCTTTTTTTGTTAATAAAAATAAAATGAAAATTGAAATATGCACATTGTAATTTATATGGAGACCGTCTTAAATGTAGAGAGAAAAAAATAATTATTGTATGTTTTATGGGGCAAAATTGGATTGATAGACAAGGTTCAATTTGACCTGACATGAAAGATAAGGGGCACTATTATTATAATAAAAAAGAAGCACTAAACCTTGAAGGGTAAAAGGCAAAATAATAAAGCAACAACCGCTCATTACCAACGTGCCAATATCTTTTTTTTTTTTTTAAATATTGATTTTTTTTTTATTTCTAATGATTTTTTGGGGAAATTAATAAAGTAGAAAACACTTGCCCGTTGCTACTCTGCAAGACCAACATTGCTCAAAAATATGTGCAAAATAATGACATTACATTCACAAGTAAATGCTTTTGCCATACCGAGAGGAGAATAATTTTTTTCTGAGAAAAATAGAAATACATTACGTATTTAATAAAAATCTATGGAGATATCACGCCACAAATCATGGGAGCAGCGACGTGCTCCCACCTCAGCGCTGCAACACCAACTGACCGCCTCACTCTCCCACTTATCTTGTAGCTTCAGAAAAGATGCCATGTTGTGTATTTTCACAAAACTTTCACAAAACTCATAATTTTTGGAGTAAAAAAAAACATGCAATATGGCATCATGTCCTCGTCATGACAGCAAAAAAAAAAAATATTAATAAAAAACAAACACTTTGAAACATGCTATAAACAAGAGGATTGCATCAAAATGTAACCAGATTTATGGACTATTTTTCAGTTAGAAAAATAAATTTCATATTTTTTGTCGATTTTTATTTTTTTTAATAAATGTGTCTTCCCCCCCTTTAGTGGGACACACTGATGGTGGCTCCAGTAGGAGGAACTATCTTAGCAAGACATTTGTGCCCCAACATTCCCCTGGCAGTACGTGTGCTCCTTCTTGTGGAGGTGTATGGCAAGGTGAGTGATGTTGATTCACTATATGACTCTTGATCGTTTTCCATTTTGTTCCTCCTTGATATGATGTACATTCATTAAAATAATTATTTTTATATAACACATAATTATATGGTTTTAATGGATATTTTTCAATGGATCATTGAAAGAGGTGTAAGGGAGAGTTGAAGGAGGCGATACTAGGTGAGGGTGGCGGCTACGACCTATATACTGTAGGATGTCTGGATCAAGGTCTTCTACTTCACACTGACTCCTTCCTTCATCCTATAACCTCCCTGAGAGGCAGTCTCATTAAGGTTATGTATACAAAGGTAAGACTATAATTATATCTTTAGAAGATAGTTTACTTAGACACACATGGAGGGAAAATCAATGGGATGAGGAGAGGGAAAGGTCAGTTTTATTCATGGCCTTTACGAGTCCAAAAGGAAGATATACGATGAAAGACGACTGGTAAATAAAAAAGTGATTCAAAATACAATCAAACAAACAGGAGAGGAAGACATGACTGAGCTGATAAATTTTCAGATGATAGTGGTA
The DNA here is from genome assembly GCA_009830355.1 of Cherax destructor. Taxonomy (NCBI): domain Eukaryota; kingdom Metazoa; phylum Arthropoda; class Malacostraca; order Decapoda; family Parastacidae; genus Cherax; species Cherax destructor. The sequence continues at coordinate 27,632 of WNWK01019806.1, read as the reverse complement.
TACTGGAAAGAAACAAATCGGCCAATCAAATTGATTTTCAGGATAGAAACAGTATGGAATAGGATAGTCAGGAGGGGACAATCAGTCAGGAGAAGCAGCAGGCACAACCACCCACAGAACCACACACAGAAACCCACAACCAAACATATCCAAGAAAAACCACACTCCACACTCACAGTCCTCACCCTACACAGTAGACTCAAATAGAACTCTGCCATGCCTCTCCCTCCACCAGCCCCCACAACCCCCCCAAAATACAGTGTTGGAAAACAAGTTGAAGGTATAGTACACTAATGCAAATGGAATAATGAATAACTTACAATATAGTACAGAGGACAGTTCACCACAGGAACGTTTCGCCAATAAAGATACCCAAGTGTTGCATGTGTGTCTAATTTATCAACTTGTCGGTTCTCTGAACCATTCATCTACATCCTGTCTGACACAGCAACATCTTGGTATCTTAATACAGGGAATTCATCACTTGCCTAAGCCTTGGGAACGACCTACTTCCACATTGGTCAAATGTGACACCACCTTCGACTGCTGCACCTCTCCTGCCTAAGGTATATAAGCTGCTTCTTCGCACATATCCTGTATTCTTTTCAAGATTGATGGACTGACAACATCGACTCAAGGCTGAGGGACTGATTACATCAAACTTCTCTTGTTCTTCACGATTATTCTTTGTATGGACTGATGAAGCCACTGTGTGGCGAAACGTTACCTCAATAAAGATATCCAAGTGTTGCATGTGTCTAATTTATCAACTTGTCGGTTCTCTGAACCATTCATCTACAGGTCAGGCTTATTGGGCGGTAATTTGACGGTAGTGACTTGTCCCCTGCTTTAAAAATAGGAATTACATTAGCTATCTTCCACATATCATACACTACACCTGTTTGAAGAGCTAAATTAAAAATGTAAGTTAATGGTTCACAGAGTTCCATTTTACATTTCTTAAGAACCCTTGCAAAAAGTTCATCAGGACCCGGTGATTTATTTTGTTTCAGTCAGTCTTCTTGTTTCATAACCATTTCACTAGTGTCTGTGATATTACATAATTTATCTTCTTCTGGGCCACTATAAAAATTAATTACTCTGATATTATTATTTGTGTAATCCTGTGTGAAAACCGACAGAAAATAATGATTAAAAATAGAGCACATATCATTCTCCTTGTCAGTAAGATGCCCAGAGTTATTTTTAAGGGGACCTATCTTATCTCTAACTTTTGTTCTATAAACATGGACAAAACTTTTGGGGTTAGTTTTTGAATCCCTAGCAACTTTAATTTCATAGTTCCGTGTAGCTTTTCTTATCCCCTTTTTAACGTCCCTCTTAATGTCAGTATACTGATTTATAAGATGACCCTCACCTCTTTTTATGTGCCTATAAATTCCTTTCTTCTGACCTAAAAGATATTTGATCCATCCTATTATTCATCCATTTTTTTGTTATTTCTACTTGATCTAATTTCTTTATACGTGATAAATGTTCTTTGGGCTGCCTGTATAGTGTTAAGAAAGCCGTCATATTGATAGCTCTCTTCGTTACCCCAGTCCACAGTTGATAAGTGTTTTCTAAGCCCATTGTATTCTGCTAAGCGAAAATCTGGGACTGTTACTGAATTATCCCTACTATCATACATCCATTCAATGCTAAAGGTAATTTGATTTGTGGTCGCTTGTGCCTAGTTCCTCTGTAATTTCTAAATTATTAACAAGGGTTTCCTTGTTTGCTAGAACCAAGTCAAGTAGGTTATTTACCCTTGTAGGTTCTGTCACAAACTGCTTCAAAAAACTATCCTGAACTACTTTTAAAAAGTCGTTACATTCCATATTCCCTGTCAAGAAATTCCAATCACTCTGATTAAAGTTAAAGTCCCCTAGAATTACTACGTTATCGTGCCTTGTGGCCTTAACAATTTCCTCCCAAAGTAGTCTCCCTTGTTCTGTATCTAAGTTTGGAGGACGGTATATCACGCCTAAAATCAATTTTTCACACCAATCTGAAAATTCTATCCAGACTTTGTATGTATTATTTCAGACTTTATACCCATTTTTATGCAACAATTTAAATGATCACGGACATAGAGTGCCACCCCACCCCCCTTCCCGATACTTCTGTCTACTTGGAAAAGTTTAAAACCCTGAATGTGACATTCTGTAGACATGTCCCTATTTTTCATATTAAACCATGTCTCAGTTTTTGCAAAAAACATCAATATTACCCGCACTTGCAACTAATCTCAATTCGTTCATCTTATTTCTCGCACTACGACTATTAGTATAAAAAAATATTTAGAAAACCTCCCTGCTCTTTTCTCTTCCTGCTGATTTCTGTTCTTCAACTATACCTGTTACTGTCCATGTTATTATTAAGATTCATAATATCGAGGCCTAAGTCAATATATCCGTTATCATTATTTTCCATTTCTAAACCCATACCTCTAACTAATCCTAGTTTAAAGTCCTAACAACACCCTCAACTGAGCTAGCAAGAAAACCCACACCTGCCCTAGATAAGTGAACCCCATCCCTGGTATACATGTCATTTCTACCATATAAGTGGTCCCAGTTGTCAATGAATGGTACTGCATTATCCTTACAGTGTTTGTCCAGCCAACAATTAATACCAATTGCTCTGGACAACCATTCATTTCCAACACTCCTTCTTGGCAAAATGAAACATATAACAGAGCCCTTCCCCTTCTTCCTAATTATGTCTATTGCTGTCCTCTACCTTCTAACTAAATCCTCACTTCTACGCTTGTCTACATCATTGCCTCCAGCACTGAGGCATGATGTTGTCAAGCCGGCTAACAATATCCTCCATCCCAGCCCCAGGAAAGCAAACCCTCTGTCTCCTACTCCTATCCTTCAAACAGAAGACCCTATCCATATACATGACCTGGCTATCCCCAACAACAACAATGTTTTTACCTTCCATCCATCCTCTTGATCCTTAACTTTGTCCCATACATTCCAGCCACTGTCCAGGTTCCTTTCTTGGCTTGAGGATTCTCAACAGGAGGATTACTACGAATCCTTTTGTTTTCCTCAGTCAGTCGCTGTATCTCAAGCTTAGCCACCCTCAGTTCTTCCTTTAGCTGCTGGTAGAGTAGCTCATGAGAGGACATCTTGTTCAGATTCACAGAGAGCACACAAGACACCTCTTCACAGAGCTAAGTACAGGTCACCACTGAGCTAATACAGGTTACCACTGAGCTAAGTACAGGTCACTACTGCTAAGTACAGGTCACCACTCAGCTAAGTATAGGTCACTGTACACTATATATCTCAGTCCACAACAGGATTTGAACCTACACACTCTGCATCAAAGTACGTAGTACTTACGCCACTCAGTCAGATCCCAGACAAGTATAGGCGCTTAGCTGAAGCTAGCCAGTGACTCACCCCCCCCCCACACACACACACCAGGCTGGTGATAAGTTATTTCATAAAATTCTGGAACATTCAGTGAACATCGAAAGATATTTTGAAATCATATCATTTGCTTAAAATGTCTTGAATCTGTCTACTTAATAAATCAAAGATTTTTTTTATTTGTATTCTTACTAATATTTATGCTTTGAGTTTACTCAATGTGTTTTTGTTAGGTAAGGGATGGATCGCTTGATGGAACCTTGTTGGATTTCATGAGGAAACTGAACTTCACAGTGGAAATTATCGAGAATTTAGGTGCCATTGACATGATGCCTAATGGTTCGTTTAAGGGAATATTAGGCCTGGCACAACGTAGGGTAAGTATTTTAATGTGAAATGGTTTGTTTTATTCTGAGTTATTATGACAAATATTAATTTGACTTTGAACATTTGTTTTTACGCCAATGGTTCACTGGTGGGAACAAAGGAGTCTTTTGCAGATGATCATGTCCAGGTGGTGACACAGGGGACAGGAAATGGTACTTATCCCTTATTCATCCAAATGTGAAATCATCTCAGCCAATAAACAAGTCATCAATGCAATAAGATGCACCAATCATTTCCCTACCAAACAGCGTCTTGCTTGGAGCACCTCTAAAACTGATGCTATTGACACAATTCTCAAGAAGAAACTGGATGAGTTGAGGAGGCTGGAAAAACGGAGAGGCAGTCTTGACACCCACGATGCCTCGTACCTTCCCACAGTGTTTGAGTCTGCCCAGGTTAACATAATTCCTAAGATGTGCACCCGCATATGAGAAGCTTATATTGCATGAATACCATAGTAACCTGAGGCAGATTTTTACAAATGTACTCAACTATGCTCCAGAAGATGGATAGTGAGACCAAGGTACACTTTCAGTCAGACTAGGAGGTATTTGTGTCGCAAGGCATCTCAGACAGCAGAACCTGCTTTCCAGTCTTCATTGTAGCACCCAGTGAACGTCTTGCAGAGATTCTTCCTGCACACCTTAGGGACATTGCTGGAGTTGGTGACCAAGACTTTATTGACGGAGGCAGAGGCTCTAGAATAATCTAACATCTGCTTCCCCAACAACTATAAACAGTTACACTGCGATAGCCCTTTAGGGGAAAATATAGCCTCAACAGTACTATAGAGTATGTTAGGGAAGAAAAAAGCCCGCTTCCTGTGGCACATGCCTCGACCCACAGACCATCCGCATTGGTGTTGGCCTTCGCCATGGTGTCCCTATCCTTGCCGAACACAGGTGTGTCATCAGTAGTGAATAGACAGACCGATTCGGGTACCATGGTCTTGTTTGTCATTAGATCCAAGGAAAACATTGCAAGGCATGAGAAGTTAATAACATCATCAGGAGTCTTGCAACACCTACATGCCCAACCACCCAAACTATACAGGTCTGATGGCCACCAAAAACGCCCATATGAAATTACCCTTCAGGTATGGACAGATGGCAAGCAGATAATGTGGGACTACATATATGCATCCACATAGGCTGATACCAATACACCAGGGATGAAGTAGGGGCAGCTGCCAGCGTCAGGGACTCCCAAAACTCTGAAAAATATGATGAAGTTTGTGTTTGTTCCCATAGGCTCTTGGCCCATGGGGATAAAGCGCATCCAAGATCCTTAAAGAACAAAGCAAAAGACTCATCAGGGTAAGTAGAGATCCCAGAGAGGCTAGTTTTCTATTTCAGTGACTCAGTATTTCAGTCCAGATACATAATGTATCCTGGTACCTGCCCCACCTCTGATGAGGTGAATGTTACTTTTGAATAGTTATTTTTGATAAATACTTTGTAATATAAACTTGAAATATATTCATCAAACCTCATGTATTGTACCACGTATTGCAATAAGTCCCACAATTTTAACGACAGGTGAACCACATCTTTGTTTATATCTATATCAACATGTATATACCTGGAGTATACCTGGAGAGGATTTCGGGGGTCAACGCCAACGCGGCTCTGTCTGAGACCAGACCTCGTTGGGGAACAAGGTCTGATCAACCAAGCAGTTACTGCTGGCCGCACGCAAACTGACGTACGAACCACAGCCCGGTTGGTCAGATACTGATTTTAGGTGCTTGTCCAGTGCCTTCTTGAAGACAGCCAGGGGTCTATTGTTAATCCCACTGATGTATACTGGGAGGCAGTTGAACAGACATGGGCCCCTGACACTTACTGTGTGTTGTCTCTCAGTGTACTCGTGGCGCCCCTGCTTTTCATCAGGGGAATGTTGCATCTCCTACAGAATCTTTTGCTTTCATAAGGAGTGATTTTCGTGTGCAAGTTTGGTACTAATCCATCTAGGATTTCCCAAATGTATATTATCATGTATCTCTCTCGCCTGCATTCAAGGTAATACAAATCAAGAGACTTCAAACGTTCCCAGTAATTTAGGTGCCTTATCGTACTTATGTGTGCCGTGAAAGTTCTTTGTACACTCTCCAGGTCAGCAATTTCGCCTGCCTTGAAGGGGGCAGTTAGTGTACAGCCTAGAGAGAACAAGCGATTTGAAGAGAAGCATCATGGGCTTGGCGTCCCTAGTTTTGAAGGTTCTCATTATCCATCCTATTATTTTCCTATCAGAAGCTGTAGATACATTGCTGTGATCTTTGAAGGAGAGATCCTCTTACATTATCACTACCAGGTCCCTCACATTACTGGTTAGACTTTGTCGTATACCCAGATACAGATTTAATTTCCTCAAGTTTTCCATATCTGAGTAGTTGAAATTTCTCTTCATTGAATTTCATATTGTTTTGAGTGGCCCACTGAAGATTTCTTTGATGTCCGCTTGTAGTCCTGCGGTGTCTTCGATGGAGGTCACTGTCATGGCAATTTGGGTGTCATCCACAAAGGAAGACATGAGATATGAGGATATGAGATATCAGATATGAGGATGAGGAATAGAATGGGAGCGAGTACTGTGCCTTGTGGAACAGAGCTTTTCACTGTAGCTGCCTCAGACTTTACTCTGTTCACAATTACTCTTTGTGTTCTATTTGGCAAATCTTTTCAATATATCACTACAAACTGGCATAGTGCCAGACAAGTGGAAAAGGGCAAATGTAATACCTATTTACAAGGCAGGTGACAGGTCCTTAGCTTCGAACTATAGACCAATAAGCCTTACCTCCATAGTTGGTAAATTTATGGAATCAATAATTGCCGAGGCAATTCGTAGCCATCTTGAAAAGCATAAATTGATTAATGAATCTCAACACGGTTTTACAAAGGGGCGTTCATGTCTCACGAATTTACTAACTTTTTTCACTAAGGTGTTTGAGGAGGTAGATCATGGTAATGAATATGATATTGTGTATATGGACTTCAGTAAGGCTTTCGATAAAGTTCCACATCAGAGGCTACTGAGGAAACTTAAGGCACACGGAATAGGAGGAGAAATTTTTTCCTGGGTAGAGGCATGGTTGACTAATAGGCGGCAGAGAGTTTGCATAAATGGAGAGAAATCAGAATGGGGGCGCGTCTCAAGCGGTGTTCCACAGGGGTCAGTTTTGGGCCCCCTGTTGTTTACAATTTACATAAACGACATAGATGAGGGAATAAATAGTAGCATAAGTAAATTTGCTGATGACACCAAAATTGGCCGTCCAATTCATTCAAATGAGGACATTAGAGCACTCCAGGATGATTTGAATAGACTGATGCAGTGGTCGGAGAAGTGGCAGATGCAGTTTAATGTAAACAAATGCAAAGTTCTAAATGTTGGGCAGGACAATAACCAAGCCACATATAAGCTGAATAATACAGATCTTATTACTTGTAATTGCGAGAAGGATTTAGGAGTTCTGGTTAGTAGTAATCTGAAGCCTAGACAACAGTGCATAAGTGTTCGCAATAAAGCTAACAGAATCCTTGGCTTCATATCAAGAAGTATAAATAATAGAAGTCCTCAGGTTGTTCTTCAACTCTATATATCTTTGGTTAGGCCTCATTTAGATTATGCTGCACAGTTCTGGTCACCGTATTACAGAATGGATATAAATGCACTGGAAAACGTACAAAGGAGGATGACAAAGTTGATCCCTTGTATCAGAAATCTTCCCTATGAGGATAGACTGAGGGCCCTGAATCTGCACTCTCTAGAAAGGCGTAGAATTAGGGGGGATATGATTGAGGTGTACAAATGGAAAACAGGAATAAACAAAGGGGATGTAAATAGCGTGCTGAAAATATCCAACCAAGACAGGACTCGCAGCAATGGTTTCAAGTTGGAAAAGTTCAGATTCAGGAAGGATATAGGAAAGCACTGGTTTGGTAATAGAGTTGTGGATGAATGGAACAAACTCCCGAGTACCGTCATAGATGCTAAGACGTTGTGTAGTTTTAAAAATAGGTTAGATAAATACATGGGTGGGTGTGGATGGGTGTGAGTTTGGATCTGACTAGCTTGTAGTAGGTCAGATGCAGTGCTCCTTCCTTAAGTGAATGTAACCTGACCTGTACTAATTCCTTAAGTGGAAGTGACCTGACCAGGTGGTCGGCTGGACAATTATATGAGTGGGTGCGGTTGGGTGTGAATTGGTCCTGACTAGCTTGTGCTACTAGGTCAGATGCAGTGCTCCTTCCTTAAGTGAATGTAACCTGACCTGGCTGGGTAGGGGCATTGGCTTAAGCCGTTGCAGATTTGGACCTGCCTCGCATGGGCCAGTAGGCCTGCTGCAGTGTTCCTTCTTTCTTATGTTCTTATGTTCTTAAGTTATAGATCCATCTACCACTTTTTCCTGTTATTCTTTTATCACGCATTTTGTGCGCTTTTACACCATGGTCACACTTGCTTCTTAGAACCCTCTCAAAGATTTTTGTGATATTGGATGTTAGTGCTATCGGTCTGTAGTTCTTTGCAATTGCTTCTCTGCCACCTTAGTAGAGTGGGACTATGTCTGTTGTTTTTAGTGAGTGTGGGATGACCCCTGTGTCCATGCTCCCTCTCCATAGAATGCTGAAGGAACGCTATAGGGGCTTCTTGCAGTTCTTGATGAACACGGAGTTCCATGAGTCTGGGCCTGGGGCAGAGTGCATGGGCATGTCATTTATTGCCTTTTTAAAGTCTTGTGGTGTTAGGAAAATATCCGAGATTTTTTAGATGAACAAATTTTGTTTCTCATTCATAAAGAACTCAATTGGATTGTCGACCTTTAGTCTGGGTAGCGGCTTGCCGAACACTGAGTCGTATTGGGACTTTAGTAACTCACTCATTTCTTGTTAAGTAAAAGGACACAAATGCAACTAATGTGACATTTTATTGTTGACTGGTCAACGCAGGGGTCTACACTATATCCTGTGGAGGCTGCGACAGAATTTATGTAGGAGAAACAGCAAGAAACCTCGAAACACGCCTCAGTGAACACATTAATGCATGTAGGAACGATAACCTGAACAACGCCTGCGTACAACACCGAAATTCCAACAATCATCTCATGAAATTCAAAGACGCCCGACCAGTAATCAAAGAAACTAATTTCCGTAGACGCAAATGCCTTGAATCAGCACTTATCGCTGTTTCTAACACAATTAAACAAAACAAAGGCAGCTTCACCATCTCTGAAGTCTTAGCAAGAATCCTCCTGAAAACAGTGAACCCTACCATCACATAGTCTTTCCTGCTAATTCAACACAAGCACATCGTAGATGCGGAACACTCCTACAGGCCTTCTCTATTCCAACCTCCAGCAGAAATATTTGTCTAACCTATTTTTATACTACCCATGTAATTGTTTTATCACCTTTTACTCATGTGCAAATTGATTGTTCTACCTTATTGTATTACTACTACTACTACAACTTATATCACTACTACTTCTACCACCACTAGTATTACACCTCACTTGGAGAGTATATATATACGCTCTGTGTCCATGTATCGCTTGTAACGGCTTGAAAAAGCTCCTGGAGAGCGAAACGTTGCCACAATAAAATATCACATTAGTTGCATTTGTGTCCTTTTACTTAACTTATTGTCGGTAATTCTACCAATATTATTACACTCATTTCTTGGCTGTCATCTGTGTATGTCCCATCCCACCTAAGCAGGGGCCCAATACTGGACGTTGTTTTTTCCTTAGATTTGGCATAAGAGAATATTTTTTTTTTTTTTTCAATTTCCTTTATGGCTTTTAGTTCTTCCTGTGATTCTTGGCCCCTCTCAGCAGCTCTGTGACTCTTTTCCTTCGTCTGTATAGGAAACGTCTCTCTCTTTCTAGTTTACATCTTCTCTTTCTTTTTCTTAATGGAATGTGCCTTGAGCAGACCTCAAGAACCGCAGTTAATTTTTTCTGGGCAAAGGTTCGGATCTGTGTAGTTTAGGATATCTTCCCAGGTTGTTTCATTTAGGACATGATTGACTTGTTCCCATTGTATGTTTTTGTTATTGAAATTGAATTTTGTGAAGAGACCTTCCTGACTGATCACATTTAGCTGGTCAGGAGCCCTGTGCATACATGTCTGTACCTCTGTTATGTTGTGATCTGAGTGTATTGTCTTTGATACGGTTATATTACGTATCAGTTCGTCGTTGTTAGTGAAGATGAGGTCCAGCGTATTTTCTAGTCACGTAGGCTCTAATATTTGTTGGTTTAAGGTGAATTTGGTGCTGAGATTTAATAGTTCATGTGTGTGTGAATTTTCATCTGCGCTGCCTCCTGCTAAAATATTATTTGCTATACTTCTCCGTTTTAGGTGTCTCAAGTTGAAGTCTCCAAGTAGCAAGATGTTTGGGGCAGGAGTTGAGAGATTTTCCAGACAGTGGTCAATTTTCACAAGCTGTTCCCGGAATTGCTGGGAAGTTGCATCTGGAGGCTTGTATACCACCACAATGACAAGGCTTTGGTTTTCAATCTTTACTGCTAAAACTCCAACAACATCATTTGAGGTGTTTAGTAGTTTTGAGCAAATGCCGACTCTGTGACGTACAGGCCAACCCCCCTCCCCCCCTTGTTGCCTGTTTAGTTTGTCACATTTGTCACTTATAACGTGGGATCCATATTTCGTAGTCATAATGATCGTATATGTGGGTATCTGTGAAAGCTGCATCTGAGTGAGCAGTCCGTTCATGTTTTTTTTGTTGACGGCTTTAGACCCAGTATGTTTGCAAAGACAAATGTCGTTATATTGATGGAATTTTGGGGGGTTTTATTTGCTGGCTCTAATATGTTGTTCTGGAGTGGAGGCCAATGACTGTACCTTTGCTCAAGAAATGTTTTCAGTTGGTGTTTTTTCCCTCCTGGACCTAAAACAAACTTTCCCTTGAGAGATTATGGCCCCCAGGATTGTTTCCCATAGTCTGGCTGGTCTGTGTCTCCTTGTCCCTTTTGGATGATGTGCCTGGCAGTATACGTTGTAGCATTTCTTTCATAGAGTGACGAGTGACACATTTCTAGGTGAAATAAGTTACAGGAAGGGGAGTTGCACCCTCCTGTTATCATGTGGGTGCTGCATTTTTTGGAATGGTCAAAGGTGCATGTCCCACTTATTTTACCAGATATTCCATGACTCACGAAATTGTAATGACACGATTACAAACTAACCATACCCCACCCGTGGTATGGTTTGGCACTGGCATGAAACTGCGGTATCCTAAGTAGTTCTTGGAATCTGTCTTGCTGGCAGCTAAGAAAACTTATTATAGAACAGAACCCTGGATAACACCTCAGACCAAGAATGTGCTGGTCCTCCCATACAATTTATCTATCCTGTCAAATGCCCTTAAAAGATTTAATATACAAGTAGTTTTAAAAAATCACGGACTGATAGAAGCATTCTGATAAAGAACTCACCCAACAGCGTGCTGGTGGTGTCTACAGTGCTGGTGGTGTCTACAGTGTTGGTGGTGTCTACAGTGCTGGTGGTGTCTACAGTGTTGGTGGTGTCTACAGTGCTGGTGGTGTCTACAGTGTTGGTGGTGTCTACAGTGTTGGTGGTGTCTACAGTGTTGGTGGTGTCTACAGTGTTGGTGGTGTCTACAGTGTTGGTGGTGTGTACAGTGTTGGTGGTGTCTACAGTGTTGGTGGTGTCTACAGTGCTGGTGGTGTCTACAGTGTTGGTGGTGTCTACAGTGTTGGTGGTGTCTACAGTGTTGGTGGTGTCTACAGTGTTGGTGGTGTCTACAGTGTTGGTGGTGTGTACAGTGTTGGTGGTGTCTACAGTGTTGGTGGTGTCTACAGTGTTGGTGGTGTCAACAGTGTTGGTGGTGTGTACAGTGTTGGCGGTGTGTACAGTGTTGGTGGTGTCTACAGTGCTGGTGGTGTCTACAGTGTTGGTGGTGTCTACAGTGTTGGTGGTGTCTACAGTGTTGGTGGTGTCTACAGTGTTGGTGGTGTGTACAGTGTTGGTGGTGTGTACAGTGTTGGTGGTGTCTACAGTGTTGGTGGTGTCTACAGTGTTGGTGGTGTCTGCAGAGTTGGTTGCAATGGTTGCAGTCTCTCCTATGTGGGACAGACAGGAAAATATTTAGAAGTCAGAATATCACAGCACCGTTATTCGATACGTATTGCACAGGAGTCGAACGCGATTTTCAACCATATTAGAGCTTGTAATAACCCGGCAAATTGGCGGGAAGCAAGAGTCATCTTCCCTTGTTCCTCTTGGCTTGAAAGAAATATTGTAGAATCGACAATTATTAAGCATGATAGGCAGTCATTATACAATATCAGTGACGGGTTGTTCAAAATAGATGCGTTTTTAGTTGAGGCGATAGTACACAGGAGGAGGAGGTGTTGATTCACCGGGAATTCTCCCGGCCCGGGTCTTTACCAGATGGCGACCCGGCTCCGGCTCCCTGGCGTGGGAGTGTCAGAGACCTATGTCTCCCATGGGAGGGGATACCCCTCATCGGCGGGACCAACTGGCCCCAGGCCTAGCCACATTCCCCACCAGCACGAGGCATGGAGGTAGATAGATGCTAGGCCTCTATGGTCTGCCACCTTCCCTAACGGGAAGGACAGGCTTACGAGCTGCAGATGGTAGCAAGCTCCAGCCTTGGCACCTACCCTGCCCTAGAAGGGCTGGGCATGGTGATCGACGAATAGTACACAGTACAAAACTGGGCTCCTATACAAATACATCAGACTGTCTTAAATGTAGTGCCACTTCAAGGAATTAGGGCCTATTTTTCCTGCAGTTTCTGAAGGTTGAACCAGAGTTTGTCTCAGAATCATGTGGGATGAATAACTGTTTCTGTCTTCTTTGCACTTGCAGGTGCCTCCCTCTTTAAATGAGTTTATTTTAAAAAGCCCTATTTCCTTCGTGTAACTTATAGAAGTCTCCCCTTTAAATGGTCCCGGTTTCTTGTCCATTTCAATGTACCCGCTTTCTCGTGGATGGTAATCAATAATTGCCAGTGACTTCCATATCACTGACAATATAATTATGTAGGTAAAATTACTTAAATCATAGCAGAGGCTAATGAAATTTTTGATAATTGCCACGTTACATTCGTTTAGGCTACTATTATAATATCAGCGTTCATGGGATTTTTCTAATGCTATAATATTCAACCATTCTGGCTATGGGTACTGGTATGTCTGGCTGCATTTCCTGTTCCCTTCTCTCTCTCTCTCTCTCTCTCTCTCTCTCTCTCTCTCTCTCTCTCTCTCTCTCTCTCTCTCTCTCTTTCTCCATGAATACATCCTCTGGGATCGTATTGGCTCAGACATCCTCCTTTTTTATGCAACTTTGCAAGCTCCTGATGATGTGTTGATTGCAACACGAAATCCCTAGAGCTATCATTCTACTCAACCCTCATTTGTTTTGCATATATACCAGCTTTCCTATCCTCTTCCATAGCATCAAATGAGCTTATAAAACAAATTCTTCCTGACAACCTTAGTGATTCAGCAGGAATACAAGACCCTAACTATGCCAGTGCCGTCACTGAACGGGAGACTCTTGCTGCTCTAGCACCAAAACCTAGTGCAGAACTGGCCTACAAACAGTCAAGATGCTTGCAAACATGCTTAGGACTGTAACATCAAACAGGGAGACTGCCCGTCTCCTAGCTGTGAGTGCACACTACTCTGGGGACTTCCTCCAAATAGTTCCCATTTCCGCAATGGGAACACAGTGGCTCTGCGCCTTGCTGCCCCAATTCACACGGAATATACGTGTATTTGCGGCGATGCGCAAGCCGACCAATATGGTCTACATGGTCTTAACTGTTCCAAAACCAAGGGCTGGCATGCAAGACACAATGAAGTCAACGACATCATAAAGAGAACCCTTGCTTCAGCTGGATGTCCAGCCGAGAGAGAGCCCCAATCACTAGCAGCCAACAATACCCACAACCCAGCAAACCACCCCGACGGGATCACCATCTACCCTTGGAAGAATGGCAAAGTCTTAGCATGGGACTATTCCTGTGTGTCGACACTGGCTGACACCTACATCCTTCACAGTGTCGGGCGACAGGAAGGAGTTGCTGACCACAGGGAGGAGTACAAGATCGGCAAGTACAGGGACATAAGCCAAGAGTATCAGTTTGTCCCAGTGGGATCAGAGACCTAGGGAGCATGGGGAAAAATGCAACACGTTTCCTTAAAGAACTGGGTTCCAGACTCATCGACACCACCAAGGACCCAAGGGCAGCCACTTTCATGTCCCAGCTCCTCAGCATGGACATCCAGAGGGGAAACGCATGCTGCATACTGGGCTCATGTCCGGCTTCGGAGGAGCTAGAGGAGATTCATAATATTTGATATATTGACTGTTTGTAGGCCAGTTCTTCACTAGGTTTTGGTGTTGGAGCAGCAAGAGTCTCCCATTCAGTGATGGCACTGGTGTAGCCAGTGAATCACTGAGGTTGTCTGGAAGAATTTGTTTTATTAGCTCATTTGATGCTATGGAAGAGGATAAGAAAACTGGTAGGGCAATCTGGGAGGATTTGCGTACTCCCAGCCCCCCAAGCCTGACTGGAAGTGAGGCTTGCAACCACTGTCCATCTTCAAGGGAAAGATTCAATACACTCTCTAGCATGGTCTTGAGGAGAGAGTCATATTCCTTGAGTTTCGGACTGCTGAAGGCTGGGGAGCATCTCAGAAGTATGTATGTTTTGGGATTGACAGGCACCTGATGAGTAGCTAGAAGGCATCATGTGTATCGATGTCTTTCTTCCTGCCTTCCATCGTCCTGAGGTCTGAGATTTTTTTTTCCAGGACCAGATCGACGGCATTGGGCCCAAGAGGAGCACCAAGGAGAGTGCTGTTGGCTGGATCAATGGCTCGTGCCCCTGGTAAAACAGCCCTAATGTTCTGGATCATCTGTGGATTGGTGGAAACTATTTCACATTTGGTGGGGTTTAAAGATAGGCCCAGGCTCTCTACCATATCTTTAATATTCCTAATGTCCCCTAGGAGAAATTCTGTAGTGCCAGCTAGGGTGCCATCATCCAAGAACCAGATATTGAGCTCACTGGACAGCGCTTCTGTGACTTCCTTGATGACTAGACAGAATAGAAAGGGGGCGAGAGGGTCCCCCTGTTGCACACCCTCACTCGAGTCAATTTCATGGTCCCCAAACAATAGTTTAGAAGCCACACTGTAACACGATTCTATGAAGAAATAGAGGGAAGGGAAGTGCCTAGAAACTGCTTGGAGAGCAGCATCCCTTCTGACTGAGTTGAAAGCATTGGCAAAGTCCAATTTGATCAAGGCTTTTTCATTGGACATGTTGTTGATGAATACTCGTGCTGCATGGGCTTCACAGCCTTGTTGAACACCAAAACCGAGATGAGTTGGTTTCAACATTGAGGCAGCATCTTGACTCACCATTCTTACTGCAGCCTTGGTGACTAGGCGCCGAAGGGTGTTGCCCACTGCAATGGGCCTGATTCCTCCATCCTTTTTCCGGAGGGCACAAAGTGAGGCACCAAAGAAAAGGGGTGTAATGGCCTCTGAGACACTGCCAGCCAGGCACACATTGGAAAATTTGGTGAGTTCAGACAGCAACCTCTCTGAAACTTCACCAAGTGCTGGATTGTGCATTTGTTTGAAGTGTTGTGGCCTTATATATATATATATATATATATATATATATATATATATATATATATATATATATATATATATATATATATATATATATATATGCAATAAGATCACAGTAAATGGTAATATCACAATATGCAAAAAAACACTATGAAAAAATAGCGAAATTCCAAGTGCTTTCATGACATCTCATATTATCAAGTAACTATAAAAGACAAAACATCAACAAGAAAGCATATAAAGGGTCAAGATTACACCTCAAAATCACGTCACTACAACAAGACTACATCTCAGTCGTGTGACAACACCCATCTCTGTGAATATGGGTAGTTTTGATGTTACTTCCTTGTTTACAAAAGTTTCAATTGATGATTTGCTAAGTTTATCTGAAGAACTTGTTAATTACGATTTACCTTTGCCAGTTCCTACCCTCATTAAACTTATTAAACTTTGTATTGTTGATTCCAAATTTGTATATAATGATGAGTTTTACACTCAGAAGTTTGGTATGGCAATGGGAAATCCTCTTTCACCTGTTCTTAGTAATTTATACATGGAATTTTTTGAAACAAAATTGCTTAATACAATCCTTCCTAATAAAGCTAAGTGGTATAGATATGTTGATGATATTTTGTCTTATGACTAAGAATGTAGACATAAACTATATCCTTGTTAAATTAAATAGCTTAGCTTATTCTTTTACTTATACGAAGTAAATAACTCATTGGTTTTCCTAGATGTTTTAATTATTAAGAGTAACAATGATTTTAAATTTAAATTTACAGAAAACCTACAAATAACTATTCCAGTTTACACTATTATTCTTCACATCAAATTGATAAATTAGACACATATGCAACACTTGGGTATCTTTATTGAGGAAACGTTTCGCCACACAGTGGCTTCATCAGTCCAATACAAAGAAGAATCGTGAAGAACAGGAGGAGTTTGTGGTAATCAGTCCCTCAACCTTGAGTCGATGTTGTCAGTTCATCAATCTTGAAAAGAATACAACATATGTGCGAAGAAGTAGCTCATATACCGTAGGCAGGAGAGGTGCAGCAGTCGTAGGTGGTGTCATATTTGACCAATGTGGAAGTAGGTCGTGCCCAAGGGTTAGGCAAGTGAAGAATTCCTCCTGTTCTTCACGATTCTCCTTTGTATGGACTGATGAAGCCACTGTGTGGCGAAACGTTTCCTCAATAAATAAATAAAGATACCCAAGTATTGCACATGTGTCTAATTTATCAACTTGTCGGTTCTCTGAGCCATTCATTTACATCTCTTACTTTTGCTCTATAAACCTGGAAAAAACTTTTGGGGTTAGTTTTTGAATCCCTAGCAACTTTAATTTCGTAGTCCCATTTAGCTTTTCTTATTCCCATTTTAACGTCCATTATAACCAAGATGCCCTCCATTGAGCAACTTTACCAGCAGCTTAAGGAGGAATTGAGGGTAGCTAAGCTTGAGATGCGGTGATTGACAGAGGAAAACAAGAGGATTCGTAGTAGTCCTCCTGTTGTGAGTCTTTAAGTAAGTCCTTAATTTCGTAGTCCCATTTAGCTTTTCTTATTCCCTTTTTAATGTACCGCTTAATGTCAATATATTGATTCACAAGATGACCCTCACCTCTTTTGATGCTCCTATAAATTCCTTTCTTCTGCCATAAAAGATATTTGAGCCTATTATTCATCAATTTTGGGTCATTACTATTCGATCTAAAATTGATAGCTCAAATTGATAGCTCTTCGTTACCCCAGTCAACAGATGATAAGTGTTATCTAAGCCCACTGTAATCTGCTAAGCAAAAATCTGGGACCATAACTGAGTTGTTCCTATTATCAAACTTCCATTCAATGCTAAAGGTAATTGATTTGTGGTCGCTTGTGCCGAGTTCCTCTGTAATTTCTAAATTATTTACAAGGGTTTCCTTGTTTGCCAGAACCAAGTCAAGTAGGTTATTTCCCCTTGTAGGTTCTGTCACAAACTGCTTCAAAAAACAATCCTGAACTACCTCTAATAAGTCGTTAGATTCTAAATTCCCTGTCAAAAAATTCCAATCAATCTGACTAACGTTAAAGTCCCCTAGAATAACAATGTTATCATGCCTTGTGGCCTTAACAATTTCCTCCTAAAGAAGTCTCCCTTGTTCCCTATCTAAGTTTGGAGGACGGTACATCACGCCTAAAATCAATTTTTCACACCCCTCTGAAAATTCTATCCAGCCAGACTCTGTATGTATTATTTCAGACTTTATTCCCGTTTTTATGCAACAATTTAAATGATCACGGACATAGAGTGCCACCCCTCCCCCCTTCCCGATACTTCTGTCTACTTGGAACTATTTAAAACCCTGGATGTGACATTCAGCAGGCATATCCCGATTTTTCATATTAAACCATGTCTCAGTTAATGCAAAAACATCAATATTACCCACACTTGCAACTAATCTCAATTCGTTCATCTTATTTCTCGCACTACGACTACTAGTATAAAAAATATTTAGAAAACCTCCCTTCCCTTTTCTCTTCCTGCTCATTTCTGTTCTTCCACTATACCTGTTACTGTCCATGTTATTATTAAGATTCATAATATCAAGGCCTAAGTCAATATATCCATACTCATTATTTTCCATTTCTAAACCCATACCTCTAACTAATCCTAGTTTAAAGTCCTAACAACACCCTCAATTGAGCTAGTAATAATACCCACACCTCCTGCAGGAAGTTCCTCATACCCGTGTAGTCACCTCTTTCATAGTTCGGCTTTTCCCATTCAACTCCTATTATCCTCTCCACTTGTAACTCTACTATGTACTCAAAGCTCAGAACCACATGGTCACTAGCTCCCAGGGGCCTCTCATTTGTGATGTCCTCAATGTCTGAACTGCTCAGGGTGAACAAGAGTTCCAGTCTTGTTGGTTCTTCCTTCCCTCTCTCTTTGGTAGTGTTCCTGACATGTTGATGCATGAGGTTTTCTAGTACCACATCCATCATCTTGGCAATCCATATTTCGGGACCCTCATGTGGCTCCAGGTTTTCCCAATCCATCTCCCTGTGGTTGAAATCGCCCATAACCAATAACTTTGCTCTGTTCGAGTGAGCTCTTCTTGCCACCTCAGCCAGTGCACCAACCATTGCTCTGTTGCTCTTTTCATATTCCTCTCTTGGCCTCCTGCAGTTCTGTGTTGGGTTATACATCACTGCAATGACTTCCTTATGTTCCCCAGACTGAACTGTACTTATGTAGTCCCTTTCACCAATCTCGTCCATGCCTTCCATTTCCTCAAATCTCCATCGGTTTTTTACGAGCAGTGCAACCCCTCTTTCCCCTCTGCTCCTTCTATCTTTCCTCAGGATCTGATATCCCGGTGGGATGATTGCGTCTGTTATTGTCTCAGTGAGTTTCGTTTTTGTGACTGTTATGATGTCTGGGGACTTCTCATCGATTCTTTCATTCCACTCCTCATATTTATTCGTTTTTCCATCTGCGTTCATGTACCAAACCTTCAACTTCTTTTTAAAACTGTTGTCCTGGGAGAATATTAGGGTTGGGGGAGCGGGAGCCTGGCGAGGGCCTATGAGGGGTTGCTGTAGAGGTGGGGTTTGTGATGTGAGGGGTGGGGACAGAGGGAACAGTGTGTGGGTGTTAGTTTAGATTGTTCAGTTGCATTGGGGTTGTCGTGGTTGGAGTCCTGCGGGTGTTTCTGGAGGGTGTGTTTGCCCTTCCACCTGGGTCTGGGTTCTTCTGCTCGTCTTTGACATTTCCTCTTGTTCCTCCTTTGTCTTTGTACCCTCTCTTTCAGTATCATCCTTTACTCTTGTGTTCTGTCTCGATCGAGGTACACTCTCCGGTACTCCAGTTTGTCCCTCAGTCGTACTTTCTCTTGCAAGATCATGGTTTGAGCTGATTCTGCCTTGAAAATTACTTTGAGAGGCCGTTTTCTTCACCTTGCAAACCACACAATTCTCCAAAAATTTGTCACCTGGGTCATGTCGCTTTCACCTATTGCTTTCATCATACCTACAATCGTTTTTTTCTCCTGTTTTCTTTTATCATAGGCTTCCCCTTCGACTTCCTGGAGCCCGTAGAGAAAAATTGACCTCTCCCTTTCGTCCTCCCACTGTGTCTCCCTTTGCATCCTCTGAGATATTTTAGTTCCTTCCATTGAAGTGTTCCTTCCTTCAATCCCTTCCCTGGCTGATGCCCCTATGCTCAGTGGTCTGTCCTTCCTGCTCATGTGTTCCTGGCCACTGCAGTTGACTGTTGGAGTCCCTGCATGTAGCATAGCTATTTCAGTATCTTCAGACCTCTCATTTGTTCTTAGTGTGCTCCTCGTCTTCGCCTGGGCCCCACGTGGGTCTGATAGGGCCTTTGCATACAGTATAGCTTCTTTGCTCCCTACAGTCCCCTTGTCTGTGACTGATGTAGAAGTTCCTGATGTCATCTCTGCACTGTCATTTTTCTCTAAGCTGTGTGTGTGTGTGTGTGTGTATGTATATATACTTTATATATTCTTCAGGAATATATGTTAAGGAAGTCACCGTTCACCTTTCCATTATTACCCTTCACCTTACAGACATCACAATTTTACTTTCATTAATAAATCCTACCTCTTCAGAAATTACCCTCTTCCCAAAAAGACATAATATATCTCTACTACAGAAATCATTCCTCTCTAAATCGTCTGTGCAAGTAGAGGTATATCGGAATTGTTAATATGAATGCAAGGACACATGTTCATACACTTAGGATTTCTTTATAAGATACATCATATTTACCCTCTCAGAAATCCATCATACCTTTAAGGAAAAAATCCAGTAGTTGAATTAAGTGAAGTGTAGAAAAACATAAAACTCAGATAAAGAAATGTAAAATTATGTGAAAATACACACATAAACCAAACACAAGATTATTTGTGTATTGTTCCAGTTAGGGTATTGCGTTTGCTTAGGGACTCCCTCATCACATCATACTCTCTTGAAGTCTGATTTATCCCTTTTTTAGTGTTGTATATTTATCTCCAGGTTCACTTACACATGGTATTCACACCTCAAGTAGTGTTCCACGTAACAGTTGAGCCATTGTTCTGCTTCTCTTCAGGAGGTGGACGTGTTACTGGCACTGTTATCAATGCTGCCTCAGAGGACACAGGTCGTCGACTACTCAGAATGGATTTTGATTGATAATATTAAGTTTTATACTAAAGTACCAAAATTACTAGAGGACAGTTTTCTTCTTTGGCAACTATATACATGGCAGGTTAGTCCTTTACTTTGTCGTGTCAAAGGTGCAGGTTAGTCCTTCACTTTGTCGTGTCAAAGGGGGCTATTTAAATGAACAATATATATAGTACACATTTTTAGAAGCTAATCCATGTTCATTTGTCTAAGATTGAGTCACGTAAAAATTGAAATTATATATATAATGATATTCAAGAGAATATTTTTGTCTCATAATGTTTCAACATCAATTATCCACAACTTGAAGTGTTCGTCGTCTTGTATTCTATAACATCAACTCAAATATTTATAATTCGTTTGCTATTACCTTTTCCATTATTCTTCAAACAATGGTGAATGTTGCAAAGAAATATTAGCATGCTCATGAATGTTGCAGAGAAATGTTAGCATGCTCATGAATGTTGCAAAGAAATGTTAGCATGCTCAAGAATGCTGCAAAGAAATGTTAGCATGCTCATGAATGTTGCAGAGAAATGTTAGCATGCTCATGAATGTTGCAGAGAAATGTTAGCATGCTCATAAATGTTGCAGAGAAATGTTAGCATGCTCATGAATGTTGCAAAGAAATGTTAGCATGCTCATGAATGTTGCAGAGAAATGTTAGCATGCTCATGAATGTTGCAGAGAAATGTTAGCATGCTCATGACTGTTGCAGAGAAATGTTAGCATGCTCATGAATGTTGCAGAGAAATGTTAGCATGCTCATGAATGTTGCAAAGAAATGTTAGCATGTTCATGAATGTTGCAAAAAAAATGTTAGCATGCTCATGAATGTTGCAGAGAAATGTTAGCATGCTCATGAATGTTCCAAAGAATTGTTAGCATGCTCACAAATGTTGCAGAGAAATGTTGGCATGCTCATGAATGTTGCAGATAAATGTTAGCATGCTCATGAATGTTGCAGAGAAATGTTAGCATGCTCATGACTGTTGCAGAGAAATGTTAGCATGCTCATGAATGTTGCAAAGAAATGTTAGCATGCTCATGAATGTTGCAGAGAAATGTTAGCATGCTCATGAATGTTGCAAAGAAATGTTAGCATGCTCATGAATGTTGCAGAGAACTGTTAGCATGCTCATGAATGTTGCAGAGAAATGTTAGCATGCTCATGAATGTTGCAGAGAAATGTTAGCATGCTCATGAATGTTGCAAAGAAATGTTAGCACGCTCATGAATGTTGCAAAGAAATGTTAGCATGCTCAAGAATGTTGCAAAGAAATGTAAGCATGCTCATGAATGTTGCAGAGAAATGTTAGCATACTCAAGAATGTTGCAAAGAAATGTTAGCATGCTCATGAATGTTGCAAAGAAATGTTAGCACGCTCATGAATGTTTCAAAGAAATGTTAGCATGCTCAAGAATGTTGCAAAGAAATGTTAGCATGCTCATGAATGTTACAAAGAAATGTTAGCATGCTCATGAATGTTGCAGAGAAATGTTAGCATGCTCACGAATGTTGCAGAGAAATGCTAGCATGCTCATGAATGTTGCAGAGAAATGTTAGCATGCTCATGAATGTTTCAGAGAAATGTTAGCATGTTCATAAATGTTGCAGAGAAATGTTAGCATGCTCATGAATGTTGCAAAGAAATGTTAGCATACTCATGAATGTTGCAGAGAAATGTTAGCATGCTCATGAATGTTGCAGAGAAATGTTAGCATGCTCATGAATGTTGCAAAGGAATGTTAGCATGCTCATGAATGTTGCAGAGAAATGTTAGCATGCTCATGAATGTTGCAGAGAAATGTTAGCATGCTCACGAATGTTGCAAAGAAATGTAAGCATGCTCATGAATATTGCAGAAAAATGTTAGCATGCTCATGAATGTTGCAGAGAAATGTTAGCATGCTCATGAACGTTGCAGAGAAATGTTAGCATGCTCATCAATGTTGCAGAGAAATGTTAGCATGCTCATCAATGTTGCAGAGAAATGTTAGCATGCTCATGAATGACATTTAACACTGTCTACATATACAACACAGCCAATGTAGGAAAAGCTACAATCAAACTGAAACAAGCATTTTCTTCACACCCAAATTTTGATTAATAAACAAAAGGATAAAAAGATATATTGGTGGCGTAAAAAATATTTTAAATTAGGAAATTAAATCTTGATGAATGTCAAATATATTAGATAAAAAAATGAAGGTAAATTATTTGAGGTAAATTCTTATAGAATTATGCTCCACAGCATAATATCACTGGTGCTCCACAGCATAATATCACTGGTGCTCCACAGCATAATATCACTCGTGCTCCACAGCATAATATCACTGGTGCTCCACAGCATAATCAGCATAATATCACTGGTGCTCCAAAGCATAATATCACTGGTGCTCCACAGCATAATACCACTAGTGCTCCACAGCATGATATCACTGGTGCTCCACAACATAATATCACTGGTGCTCCACAGCATATCACTGGTGCTCCACAGCATAATATCACTGGTGCTCCACAGCATAATATCACTGGTGCTCCACAGCATAATATCACTGGTGCTCCACAGCATAATATCACTGGTGCTCCACAGCATAATATCCTGGTGCTCCACAGCATAATATCACTGGTGCTCCACAGCATAATATCACTGGTGCTCCACAGCATAATATCACTGGTGCTCCACTGCATAATATCACTGGTGCTCCACAGCATAATATCACTGGTGCTCCACAGCATATCACTGGTGCTCCACAGCATAATATCACTGGTGCTCCACAGCATAATATCACTTGAATCGTGCTCCACAGCATAATATCACTGGTGCTCCACAGCATAATATCACTGGTGCTCCACAGCATAATATCACTGGTGCTCCACAGCATAATATCACTGGTGCTCCACAGCATAATATCACTGGTGCTCCACAGCATAATATCACTGGTGCTCCACAGCATAATATCACTGGTGCTCCACAGCATAATATCACTGGTGCTCCCACAGCATAATATCACTGGTGCTCCACAGCATAATATCACTGGTGCTCCAGCATAATATCACTGGTGCTCCACAGCATATCACTGGTGCTCCACAGCATAATATCACTGGTGCTCCACAGCATAATATCACTGGTGCTCCACAGCATAATATCACTGGTGCTCCACAGCATAATATCACTGGTGCTCCACAGCATAATATCACTGGTGCTCCACAGCATAATATCACTGGTGCTCCACAGCATAATATCACTGGTGCTCCACAGCATAATATCACTGGTGCTCCACAGCATAATATCACTGGTGCTCCACAGCATAATATCACTGGTGCTCCACAGCATATCACTGGTGCTCCACAGCATAATATCACTGGTGCTCCACAGCATAATATCACTGTGCTCCACAGCATAATATCACTGGTGCTCCACAGCATAATATCACTGGTGCTCCACAGCATAATATCACTGGTGCTCCACAGCATAATATCACTGGTGCTCCACAGCATAATATCACTGGTGCTCCACATCATAATATCTCTTGTGCTCCACAGCATAATATCACTGGCGCTCCACAGCATATCACTGGTGCTCCACAGCATAATATCACAGGTGCTCCACAGCATAATATCACTGGTGCTCCACAGCATAATATAAGTGGTTCTCCACGGCATAATATCACTGGTGCTCCACAGCATAATATCAGTGGTGCTCCATAGCATAATATCACTGGTGCTCACGCATAATACACTGGTGCTCCACAGCATAATATCACTGGTGCTCCACAGCATAATATCACTGGTGCTCCACAGCATATATCATGGTGCTCACGCATAATACACTGGTGCTCCACAGCATAATATCACTGGTGCTCCACAGCATAATATCACTAGTGCTCCACAGCATAATATCCCTGGTGCTCCACAGCATAATATCACTGTGCTCACAGCATAATATCACTGGTGCTCCACAGCATAATATCACTGGTGCTCCACAGCATAATATCATTGTGCTCCACAGCATAATTCACTGGTCTCCACAGCATAATATCACTGGTGCTCCACAGCATAATATCATGGTGCTCCACAGCATAATATCATGGTGCTCCACAGCATAATATCATGGTGCCCACAGCATAATATCATGGTGCTCCACAGCATAATACACTGGTCCTCCACAGCATAATATCAATGGTGCCCCACGCATAATATCACTGGTGCTCCACAGCATAATATCACTGGTGCTCCACGCATAATATCACTGGTGCTCCACAGCATAATACACTGGTGCTCCACATAATATCACTGGTGCTCCACAGCATATCACTGGTGCTCCACAGCATAATATCACTGGTGCTCCACAGCATAATATCACTGGTGCTCCACAGCATAATAGCACTGGTGATCCAAGCATAATATCACTGGTGCCCCACAGCATAATATCACTGGTGCCCACAGCATAATATCACTGGTGCTTCTCTGGTAATATAATCACTGGTGCTTCACTGGTAATATAATCACTGGTGCTTCTCTGGTAATATAATCACTGGTCTTCTCTGGTAATATAATCACTGGTGCTTCTCTGGTAATATAATCACTGGTGCTTCACTGGTAATATAATCACATGGAGAGAAACAACTAGAAAAAATAGATAAATGTATCATTCACTATTGTTTACACTGGTGAGCTACATAATGACTGATCTTCCTGCTTATGGCTGCCGGGGTCACGGTTCCCGCACCTCGCTTCTAGACCAGGCGTAATCACTGACCTTATCCTTATCTTTGATGAGTTCCCAGAGTTTTTCTTCTCCAGGAGCCCTGTTGTGAGCCAGGCTTGACTGGTGCTAGCCTGGTCAACTAGGATGTTGCTACTGGTGGCCCGCTGCCCCACATATCCATCACAGCCTGGTTGATCTGGCACCTGGTGAAGATGATTGTCCAGTTTCTTCTTGTCCCAGACGTTTTTCTGATATCTTTTGGTAACACTGTATCAACATCCACGGCCCCAGTCTACTCAATATCTTACCAGAAGATATCAGAAACACTGCTGGAACTAGTGTATAAGTCATCAAGAGGAAACTGGAAAAGTATCTTCACCAGGTTCCAGATCAACCAGGCTTCTGATGGATATGTGGGCCAGCGGGCCTCCAGCAGCAACAACAACCGGATTCCCGGAGTAGAAAAACTCTCGAAACTCATCAAAGGTAAATCAAAGGTGCATTATTTGTGGTTAGTAGCTTAGTGCAAATGAGCCACTCTGAGGTACAGATCAACCCCTACCCACTCTTTGTTGTCTGTCTCGGTCACAACTGAGGAGACTATACCCGGAGATCCATATTTCAATGTCAAAATAATATTTTACATGCGTCTCTGTTAAAGCCACAAACAAAGCATTTGATTCAGTTAGGAGTACACGTTTTAAGAACCTGTATGTCTGCAAATATAAATGATGTTACATTACTATTCGTTGTTGTGCTGGGAACCTTTTCTGTTGGGCTCACGAAATCGTAATGACACTGGTTGTTTCCAGTGCAGAATGGTTCCAAGGTGTTGGTCAGGCACTGATATGAGGAACTTGTTCAGTTCCCTCTTGAAGATTGCCAGAGGTTTGTTGGAAAATTTTCAAATGCACGGAGAAAGGACGTTGAAGAATCGTGAGCCTCTGACACTAGGTTTTCTATCTTAGTGTACTCATTGAGCCCCTGCTTTTTTGTGAGGGTATTTTGATGTAAGAGTTAAGAGGCGGGACAAGAAGCTATGAATCGATCCCGGCAAACATAACTAGTTTAATATAACTAAGTACTTATACTCTTCCTGTTGTAATTCTTATGACTGTCCTAAAGAGCAGACCTGGACAATGTGCATAATAACTACCACGTCCACTTAAACACCTTGATTACTGGCAACGTTAAGATCCCTCAGACTGTACTCTTGGGAACACACTCATAATTTACACCTGGAAATTTTTGGAAGGATTTATTCCAAATTTGCACACTGAAATTTCTCCTTGCAAGACGGCAAGATATGGCAGACATAGCAAAACATACATAATGAAAAACAAAGGTGTAATAAACACATCGAGCGGAAACTCAATAATTATAAAGAACATAGAGTTTATCAGTACTATACAGTTTAGTATATATGAAAATATCAACAAATACTAAACGTCTTCAAGAATGAACTTGCCAATCTATTTCAAACAATTAAATCCTTATCAGCCTGGAAGTGGTCTCTCCGGTGAAGTGAACGTTGCAACCACAAACAACCTGACTAATGGAGGCGATGATCCTGCAACCATAAAGAGGTAAACAACAAATAATCCCCAACTATCATACCCTCTACAATTCTTAAAACTACCATTCCTTTCTCCTGCTGCCTACCTCCTAACCTGGCTTCCTTCTCTCCACACTGCCATTATTTTCCAGAGCCCCTCACCTCCAGCAGAACTCCCTCTCCCATCGGTAAAGAGTGTGGGCAAAGCAGCCTGGCTGGCTGCCTGGGGGTGGGGGTGAATCAATAACACTACATCACCTTTAATAATCATCCTTAACAACCAAACTACACTCACCCACCTCAGCCACTCGCTACCCTACGCCCACATACACACTACAACCCACACATGTATATCTACACTAATACACTTACTCACAGGCAAACTATATGACCTCACACACAGTCTAAGTGTTGCTCTTGGCAAACCTGGCCACACGACAAAGATCTATATTACTGTGTGAGTGACAGACATAACTTACTGTGCGAGACAGACATAACTTACTGTGTATCTGAGACAGACAACTTACTGTGTAAGAAAGACATAACTGTGCGTGTGAAAGACATAACTTAATGTGTGAGTGACAGACATAGCTTACTGTGTGACAGACATAACTTACTGTGAGTGACATAACTTACTGTGTGACAGACATAACTTACTGTGTGAGTGACAGACATAACTTACTGTGTGAGACAGACATAACTTACTGTGTGACAGACATAACTTACTGTGTGAGACTGACA